>OZJO01000839.1:5238-39408 GCA_900406225.1 Acrobeloides nanus | reverse complement strand
AAGATTGATGCAAAAATCGATTTTTCCGCAAAAAATTCAAAAAAGTTGATGTATTACAACGAAGAGCTTGTAACAAACTTCAAACGCAATTATCCCGAAAACTACAACGATTCAGAACATGCCGTAAAAACAAAAAATGCTCCATTTTTCATGATCTTTCCGAATATATCATTCTTTCATATGGTTGTAAATTTCTGGACTGGTCCTTTAAGAACTTGTGTATACTGAATTTAGCATGTGAATGTTCTTCGTCGAATATTGCTTTAACCGAATCAACACAAGCGGCTGTCTTGTATCCAACTACAAATGATACATATTGTCAAAACAAAAGTTGTAATTGGACGGTTTGTTTTTGATTTTTTACTTAAAGATCATCCAGTAAGTAAAATGGTTAAAGAGGGAGGATCGAGAGAGAAGGGGTGGGTCTGACAAGGAACAGTAGGGAAGTTTCTCAATGAGATTTTCGAATTTTTCCAAAATTTTTTCACTAGATTAATGAGTGTGAGTTAACTAAGAAAACAAATTATCCAACAAAATTTCTACCGTTGTAGTTTTTGTGAGCATTTTCTAACATGAGTATATAGATTAAAAGTAATTACTTTGATCAAAAGCCTGGGTGGCGCAAAAGATAGTTTACAAACTACGAGATTTTTGTGGATGGTTCGACTACCGCTGCCGTCAATTTTTTGCATTTTTAAAAATTATTTTAATTGACTTCTATTTTTTCAGGTGCTTACGTGTATTTCCGAACCTTGAAACGCTTCTCTGACACTGATTCATGAAAGAGATGCGTGTATTGAAGCGAAAATAGTCTGATACAGAGTACTTTTTCAAAGACCATCCATGCACACAATCGATTTCTCACATAGAAAACCCCTATAGGGTTATTTTGGTGAAAATTAAAAAATTGAAAAAATCGCGCAAAAATCAAAAGCGCCATTTTTGTGTTTGTTTTTATGTGTGATTATTATAGATATCCTTCAGCGCTAGTGGAATGGTTTTACAAATTTTGCCCATATATGTACTAGCAAATAATAGTGTCGATAATTTATTGATCCAAACAAAGAATGGACGTGTTATAATGAAGTATTTGAACATTTTCAGAACAAGATTTTATCTCGGTTATTTTAGTGGCACAAACACGGTAGATATTGGTTCATCCGACGCATCTTATTATTCCACCGACGCAGAACTGTACGTTTATTTTACGGCCGGTACACATGAAGAATCGAATAACTATTTTATTTGGTCTATTAATTTTAGCTTGATTAATGGTAAATAAAATACAAATTATTTGGCCACACGTTCCCAAAAAATCTTCCTTGCAGTGGCGGCGCTACGGGGTGGGGGTCCACAGTAGTGTACCAAAGGTCTATCAAAACCGGTCGATTCGACTTTTAGAAAGTATCGACTCTACCGGTTTCGACTTTCAATTTTTCGACTTGAGTTTTTCAACCCCCCTCCTGCTCCCCTTGCCTACGCCACTGCCCTGGACTCCTCCCCCCCCAATTTTGACCTAGCTTCTTTGTTAGGTGCGGTGGATCCCTAAGTGTAATTATAACTTTTTTAGTGTCTCAAATTACAATAAACTTAACCAATAATTCACCAGCTTCTTTACTAACTTTATCTGATTTTCAACCAAATACCATCTATAATATCCTAGTTGAAAGTGGCACTCTCGATTTTTTCCCGGCTACAACGTTTTTTAATTTCCTCGATGGTTCCCTCGCTTTTTCATATGTTGACGTGTTTCAAGGGACACCTGGACTGTACTGGGATAATTACTTGGGAAGGTATAAAAAGTTAGAGCTGGACGTTCAACTGATTTTACTAAAGAAAATTCCCTTTTCGAGAAGAAATCAATACGATGCCAAGACCAACTGGTTTCGATTGGTTCGGTCTTGGTGTCGCACTGATTTCTTCTAAAAAACAGAATTTACTTTATTATAATCAACGCTTGTGTCCATGTTTCAGCTCTATAAATGAAACAATTATGCCAATTTCAGTCTGTCTACCATCATAACACAATCCGGATCGCCATTTGATGGGCAATCCAGTGCTCAATTAAAGCCAATGAGCTTAGGTTATCCATTGACGATTTTTAGAAAGAAGTCAAGACATAATAGTACAGCCGGCTATGAAAATTGGATGTTGTTTCGGATTCGAGAAAGTAAGTGATGGATGTTACACATGTACAAACACCCCATCCTATTCAGACAATTTTGACTTTCAGCGGACGGGAAAGGGGTCCCAAAAAATTTTCAAAAATTTATCTTGGCCTTCTACTTTTTCTCGAAAATTTTCCAAAATTTTGGGCAAAAACAGGCACTATAACTTTCGCGACGTTTCATTTTTGCTACAGCAACTTTCACCACGTAACTTTCACCACATTGCCAAATAAACTATAGCTTTCGCCACGTGTCAATATATATTTCGTGTCAATATACATGTTTATTGCAAATCAGGCAACTCAATTAATTGATCCCCTTCTTATAATTTTTTTAAATTACAGGCAATTAAATTTATGAATTCCCACCAGATCAGGGTTTCGTTTCAATACGCCGACTTTTTACGGAAATTCTATTTTTGCATCGATTTTTTAAATTCTCATAAAACGAACATTGTAGCAATTTTTTAACTCTATGAGACGTATAAAATGACATTAAAATTATCCAATTTGAACATTGTTTTGGGTTATTGAAACGAAAACATGAATCAGGTTTTCATTTCAATAATCCAAAACATTTTTCAAATTTGATAATTTTGTAGTCATACGTCTCACAGATTTATAAAAAATGATACAATGTTCGTTTTATGAAAATATAAAATATCGATGACAAAATGGATTTTTCCACCAAAAGTCTGTGTATTGAAACGAAACCCTGCTCTAGCGGGAATTCAAATTTTTAATTGATGGAGTCCCACCTTTAAAATCTTTACGTTTAAGCAAAAAAACAGTTCCGCAGGCGCGAAATTTTTTTGGAAAATTATCATTTCTAAGATGAAAATGCTCAGAAAATGTCGATTTTTGGCGAAAAATATGATGAAGATTTTTGAAAAATTTTTGCGGTTCCACTTTCAAAATTTTGCGGTTCCGATTACTGGAACCGGAACCGAAAATGGGCCATCACTGTCATAAGGGGGAACAATTGTGATTTTTTTTTTCTTCAAAAATTGGAATCTTCAGTTCATGCCATGAATTGCCCGGATTTTAATAACGTTTTCAAACTCTATTTTGTTGGCATGGCAATTGACTATTCAGCAAAATCAACTGGAAATTGTATACTAACATTTTTATGTTTCACAGGAGATTCTGGTGATACATTGGATTTATGTGAACTTAGCTTTTCTGACATTAAATACACAGTAAGCTTTAAAGGACCGAAAAAAGTTGTAATTTTTGTAGAAATACGAAAAATTCATGAAAAATCGAGCATTTTTCGTTTTTACTTTTAGTAAATTTCGCTTTTATTTTTCGTCAATTCTGAATCGTTTTCATTGTCGAGATAATTGCATATGAAGTTGGCGATTTGAAATTCTGTGTATTACAACGAAAACTTGCACCTACATTTAGTTTTTCCCATGAATCAATAAAATCTGTATATTGAGAAGAAAATAATTCAAAATTCTTGAACGTTTAGAAAAAAATAAATACAGCATTTTTATAACTTGAAGAGACGAATAAAATAACACCAAAATTATCCAATTTTAAAATTATTTGGGTTATTGAAACGAAAATTTCAAATGTTTTCGTTTCAATAATCCAAAATAATTTTAAAATGAGATAATTTTCGTGATATTTTATTCATCGAGTCGAGTTATAAAAATGCTGTATTTATTTATTTTTCTAAATGTTCAAGGATTTTGAATTATTTTCTTCTCAATATACAGATTTTATTGATTCAGGAAAGTACTATGCAACCAGGGTTGAATAATGGAAACGTTTTCAATCTCCGTTTCCTGGAAATTTGAAAATATTTCCGAAAACGGTAACATAAACGATTGAATCAAGCAACAAATTTTATGACCAATAAAATTTTATGCTTCATGATCAATCGTTTCAATAAACACGATTTTATTGAAAATCAGGCAAAGTTGTCTCAGACAACTCTAACTTTGCCTGATTTTCAATAAAATCGTGTTTATTGAAACGATTGGTCATGAGCATAAATTTTGTTGCCTAATTCAATCGTTTCCGTTTCAGGAAATATTTCCATTATCGTTTCCGAAAATTTGTGCAACCTTGGTCGCTATCCAGGTGCAAGTTTTCGTTGTAATACACAGAATTTCAAATCGCCACCTTCACGCGCACTTATCTCGACGACGAAAACGATTCAGAATCTATTGTAAAAAACAAAAATGGTCTATTTTTCATGAATTTTTAAAAAATAGCAACTTTTTCCGACCGGAATAGTCCTTTGAATTAAAAGAAAAAATAAATAAAGTATGACATTTTTAGAGTGATAAAAATTTAATTGGTACTAGAGGGTTTTCAGAAAGCACAGAGATTTTTAGTTTTAAGTAAGTTTGATTTAAAAGTTCAATTTTTCTATCGAAATTTTTTTGGAAGGGGTTTTAGTCTCCTCGAAATCTTGAAGCTGCAGCTGCCACTCCCTTCCCCCACCAAATATGAAACGCTCGTGTTGCGGTTGGTACGTCGAAATTAGCTACAGGTCATTCGAAGACCACCGTGATGTAGAAGTTCGGTGCGCTGTGGATGGGTTAGGCCGCGTTCAAGCATGTCAAGAAATGTAACTTTGTCTGATTTTCAATAAAATCGTGTTTATTGAAATGAGAAGCAAAATAAACCAATAAAATTTTATGCCTCATAACCAATAGTTTCAATAAACACGATTTTATTGAAAATCAGGCAAAATTACATTTTTGACATGCTTGACGCAGCCTTAGGCATCACCGGCACTAGCAAGGCTCAGTTCCACCTTGCGTCCAAAAGATTCCAGTGATCGAGACCTCAACAGCTTGCTCACCGCTCCGAGGGACTTATATTCTTAATTTAGCTCAACATCGAGTAGTTTATGGAATGGAGTAAGTGTATATTCAAATCCATTTTCTTTTATAATCCCACCGAATGGAATAATTCATACCAATGCCAGCGCTAATTCGGAAATTAACAGTAAGAAACATTCATCTTGTGCATCCAGTTTTTAAGACAGAATTTCCCCAAAAGGCACAAAAGTGTCTGCAGAAAAAACTATAGAGGAGTTGAAAGATTTGAAAGCGTTTTTTGAAAGTTGGATACAACACCTTAAACCCCCCCCCCATTAAGTTATGGGAAAAGGAAGTCGAAAATGAGTCCAATAATTCGATACAAAGTCAAGAGACCAAAAACTTAAAAGTTTTTATACTTGAAGATGGTATAACATTTGTATAGGTCAATATTATTTTGTTCCAAGCAATGGAATTTTAATGTCACCACAATATCCTTATACAAATAACTCGAAGCTAATGGAAAATTCAACTTTAATCAACATGAAGGTTTTTGATAACACTCAATTTGAGTTCGATTTGGTTGATATTGATTTAAGCTCGAATAGCTATCTTATGATTTATAACTCTACCAATTTGCTTTTGAAGTTGGTGCTTATATTTTTTATTATAGGGAGCATTGCCGTAGGCAGAAGGTGATAGGGAGGTAATTACCCTGGGTAAAATTTTTTAAAGGACCAGTCCAGTCAATTACAACCATATATACATATGAAAAAATGATATATTCGGAAAGATCATGAAAAATTGAGCATTTTTGTTTTTACGGCATGTTCTGAATCGTTGTAGTTTTCGGGATAATTGTGTTTGAAGTTTGTTACAAGCTCTTCGTTGTAATACACAAACTTTTTTGAATTTTTTGCGGAAAAACAATTTTTGCATCGATTTTTTCAATTTTCATAAAATGAACATTGTAGCAATTTTTTATAGTTAAATAAGGCGAACAAAATGACACCAAAATTATCCAATTTGAATATTGTTTTGGGTTGTTGAAACGAAAACATGAGTCAGGATTTTCGTTTCAATAACCCAAAATAATATTCAAATTGGATAATTTTGGTGTCATTTTGATCGCCTTATTTAACTATAAAAAATTGCTACAATGTCATTTTGTGAAAATTTTAAAAATTGATGCAAAAATCGTTTTTCCGCAAAAAATTCAAAAAAGTTTGTGTATTACAACGAAGAGCTTGTAACAAATTTCAAACGCAATTATCCCGAAAACTACAACGATTCAGAACACACCGTAAAAACAAAAAATGCTCTATTTTTCATGATTTTTCCGAATATATCATTTTTTCATATGGTTGTAACTTACTGGACTGATCCTTTAATGACTCCCGGGGCACGGCGCAATAAAATGTGCAAAAAAGTGGGACAAGTGTAAAAATAAAACTTTATAGCCTAAATGGAAAACAAAACTATGGTGACAAACTTCAAATCAACTCTACAAACGTGACACTAGTTTACACCCCTGCACCGAATTCAACTGAAAGGGGATTTTTGATCAATTATTCACTTAAAGGTAACATTTGAAACGTTGACAATTTTTTATTTGACAATTTTTAGAAATTAGTGTCCATATTTCATCTTCAAGTTTAATCAAGCCAATAAATATTTTAACATTGTTGATAGTTGGAATGATTATCATGTTTAAATAAAATAAAATGTGACCGAGCTGCCGAACGGAACCGATCGGTTCCTTTCGCCCCCCAAATCGGTTCCGTTCGGCCTCCCCCCAAATTTGGGGGACGGGGGACTAAAGTGCATAAGTTCCGTTTCTTCTTTAGTAATTTTCCTAACTTTTTAAGATTTTTGGTTCTGGCCACAGCACTTGATCCTCGCTATAAACTTCAATTGTTTTCAAAAGAATTAGCAGAAACTGCAAAAAAGTGGCTCATCGAAGAAGTTCAAACAATTTTGGTGGAAGGTTCCGATGATCCATCTTTGGTTTTGCAACCATTGTCTGCTTCTAAGCCTCTCTCTAGTTACGAAGAATTGCTTTCGGAGTTAATGGAAGGGGATACAAGTGAAGATTTTGAAAGAGTTGAATTAACTATCGATCCAGTGAATAAGGCCAATGTGGTATGGTTTTAAATGTTTTTAGATCGTTAATACAGGGCTAAATTTAGTAGGTATAACCGTTTAATTTTTAGGTTGTTGCCGATTATTTGACCAAGAGAATTATTCATATGTCAAGTGATCCGTCCAAGTTTTGGGATGAAAATCAAGAGCTTTATGAACCTCTTCCAATATTGGTGCGAAAATATCACTCTGCTCCGATAGGTTCGATGGAATCGGAGCGACTTTTTGCCACTGCTTCACAAACAATTACACCAATTCGAAGTTCTATGAGTGAAGAGAATTTGGATAAACTATTGTTTTTGCATCATAATCTTAAATTGTTTAATTATATATATTAGCTTTGCTTTTTCATTGTAAAATCTTTGTTATTTATTGCAATGATTTGTTTAAACAAATAAATGAAAATGGTTTGAAAAAAATCAAAAAATTTGGTTAAAAAAATTTGAAAATTTTGTTCCGGTTCCCGTTCCGGTTCCCTTAAGTTCCGGTTATTTTTACTGTTCCCTGTTCCGTTCCAGTTCCGGTTCCGTACCCTGCTGTTCCCGTTCCGGTTCCGTTCCGGTCATTGGACCTGTTCCCACGCAGCCCTGGTCCTTAGTGATATTTTTATTAGTATGGATGATACGAATACATATATGTTACCGTTTTATCTGAAAATCAGTTTTATCTGTTAAAACTAGTTTTAAACCGACTCAAATAAACTTGTCTTGAGATTTCTTATATAGGCGCGTCATAGTGAGTTACAGCCCGGTAGGTTCGGCCTAATCAATAAGTAGGTATTGACCACAATCGAAATCGAAAATAGGGATGCGTTTTTATTTAGGCTAAGCGGCAGCGAGGCGCGCTTCGCGCTTGATTAGGCCGAACCTACCGGGCTGTAACTCACTATGACGCGCCTATATAGGAAATCTCAAGACAAGTTTATTTGAGTCAGTTTTAGCAAAATCGAGAACATTACCATAAACTGTATTTTACCCGTTGAAATTACGCATTAGGTATGATTGAACGCGGTACTAATAAAGTTAGACTTTTCCCTGTTCAACGTCGCAACACCGATACCCTATTGCCAATTATTGCCGAAAACATTGCCCCCAGATCTACTATAATTGGTGACGGTTGGGCCGCATACAGTGGAATAAGATTTATGCTGCAGCAGTTTAACTATAGGTATAATCTTCATTTATCTCTATACCTTTCCCATAACATTTATTTAGATGGGTTAACCATAAAGTATCTTTTACAAGGACTCATAAAAACATCCAAGGACTCATAAAAATTTTAAGGACTCATAAAAGCATGAAAGGACTCATAAAAATTTTTAAGGACTCATAAAATATTTAAGGACTCATAAACGTCATAAGGACTCACAAAAGCAATAAGGACTCACAAAGTAGAATAGAGCCAAATATTTTTATGTTTAGAAATCACACAAGGTTAAGATGTTACAGGGACAGGATCTATTGCAAGGAAGGCAAAGTCTTACATCTGATTATGATCAAATAACCAAGAATATAGCATTATTCAATGCAATACGTAAAAAGCCAAACGAAATTTCTGAAGAAGCTAGACGCAAGAAAGTAGAAAAGTACTTGAATGAAGGAGCAGATATTAATGCTCAAGATAAGAATGACCAAGATAATACGGTTCTACATATAGCTGTAAAAAAAAATTACCCAGAAATTGTAAAGATGCTGTTAGAAAAAGAAGCAAAGATTAGCATCCTGAATAGTAACGGGAAGAGTCCTCTATATTTAGCGCGAGAGCAGAAAAATCAAAATCTTATTAAAATATTGACTGGGAGCATTAACGTACCCGCTGATGATAATGTAATTTCTGATTTACCATCAATGTCCCAATCGCTTCCGATAGAAAGAAAAGCTGAAGATGCTATAAGTGCGGTAAAAAAGAGTAAGTTAGATGAACCTCAATCTAGTAATACAGTTGGAAAGCTATCTTCTAGTGATAATGGCAATAGTAGTATTCCTCTAATCAAAAAATCAGATACTTTTGCAGCAAATGAACCCAGTGAATATTCGTCGTCAATAGGATTAAAATCATCATTTCTCCATGGCACTATCTACCAATTGAAGTTATTAATACTGTTTTTACAACGAGGATTAGATCAAGGATATTCTTTTCACTTAGCTACGGAAATGGATGCAGCAAAAAAATTTGATGATTTAGCACAGGGTGTTCAATCAGTCTTGTACTATTTAAAATCCTCATTTCTCAGCGAGTTTATTTCCATTTTTCATCAATCATGTAAAGTCTATATTCCTACAAATACTGATTTTGACCATGTTTTCGGGTATGTCGAGTTATTAGAAGTCGTCAACTCCTTTTTTTGCTGACAATTCGGCTATTTTTCTGCACTCGAGGGTTTTTGGCCATGGTGGTCACGATTCTGACGGATTTGATCATTTTAACGTAAAGATACCCCTACAAAAAAGCGGAGTTAGCGACTTCTAATAACTCACATTCTGAAAACATGGTCAAAATCAGTATTTGAAGGAATATAGAGTCGAAACTTAGGTTTAGGTTTCGGGGTTTATTCATGAGTAAACATATACAACATGCAGCGTCACAAATCAAGTAAAATTCAATGGATCACAGCTCAGGGCTCATGGGCTAGGATCTTCATACACCTCAACTCTCTGATTTTTGGTCATCCCCAACTTTTATAGTAACCGCACACGCGGCTTCATCGCAGAGGCGGCTGTATCTCATTTTCGATTAAGTTTTGCATTCCCCCATCCAAAATAGGCTCGAGCGGATGGGGTGATGCCTTTTGTGATTTTCGGGGGAGTCAAAAACAGGACTCTTTTCCTTTCAAATACAAAAATAGACTAGCTATACGAAAATGTGAACTTTGAATTTTGCGTGGACAATCCTATCCTAAAACATTAAACGCGCAATGTGTGTATGTCTGTGCTATCTCCGTCACCTTAAGTCCAATTCCGTCATGTCCTATACCAATTGATGGGCTTGGTAAGAGAAGAAAAATGACACCAAAATCATGGATACCCTTCAAGGAAAATTTTTAGCCCCATATCATGTTTTACATAAGTCTTATTATTTGAAATTTAATAATGTCGACAGCCTTTGCCACTCGGTCATGAATGACTTAAGAAGCCACTCATGACCGAGTAGCAAAGACTGTCGGCTCGTAGAAATTGTTCTCAAATTCGATTCCCAGTATAGTCCAAAAAATTTTACCCTTGACAAAGAAAATTAAAAAATGGGTTAAAATTTTAAAAAATCGTAAAAAATTAAAAAATATATTTAAAAAATTTTTTACAAATAGGAGCTCGTAAGCACACGAAGCGCTAGGAAGCAATCGGAGAAGGGTGGATGACTTAATGCTCCGATCGGAAAATCTTCTCTCCCACCGAGCGCGATAGCGCTCTGTTCCCCCAGTTTATTATGATAATAGAAGTAATATGGTAGAGTTCGAAAACCGAAACGAAATCGCATATTTGAAAAACTGATAAAAACAAAGACTAAACCAAAACCTAAAGTAAAAAAAGACCAAAACCGAAATCTGAAAAACTGAAAATTCGAAAAAAACCCGACAAAAGTCGGAAAAACCGAAAATTTTTCGAACTTTAAATTCAAGAAAAATAGAGCATTTTTTATTTATACAGTATGTGTGGAATCACTAGTTTTCGAGAAAATTACATTTGAAAAATCAATTTTTAATGCGAAAAAATTCATAAAAGTTTGTTGTCCACGCAAAATTCAAAGTTCACGTACTCCCACCCCCTCAGGAGCTATCTGCGATATTTCGAGATATTTCCTCTTAATACACGACCTCCATTCCCTGAATCAGGGTTAAGGAAGCATTTTCACTCTTCAAAACCTATTCCAATCGATTTTTCGCATAAACAAAGTGAAAAGTGATGTATAAAAGTACGCCAAAAATGTTGCTAGAAACTTGAAGCCTAGGCTATTTTTATGCACCTAGTGAGTGATTAATAAAAATATATAAGTTAGGTCCCGAGCATTTAAACTTGCAGAGAAATCGAGAAAAATCATCATTTTGGACCAAAATATTTGCTCATAACTTTTGTAAATTTCGAAAACTACAAATCCGTTTGCGTAAAAAAATTTGGGCCACAGTTGGGATTTTTCGCTGTAATTATTTTATACATCACTTTTCACTTTGTTTTCGTCTCTTCATTTTAAATTCGAATATTATCATGTATTAGAACGACAAATTTTTTTGATGTTTTGAACTTTTCGTACGTATTTTTTGTGTGTTTTTTTATTGTACTTTATTAGCGATTTTTACATTTTTTGCACTTCAGCCCCTGAAAAGGCACTTGGCCATGAATATCGGCCAAAAATCCTAGTTTATTTTTACGTGCGACTCGGAGCTCGCGTAGTGAGAACATTTTGAGCTAGAGCCCAAAAAGTGAATTTTTGAGGGGGTCAAAAAGCGATATTAATAGACAAAAGGTACCTTTTCTCAACAACTATAAATGCTAGGATCATGATCGAGGTGGCGTTGGAAAGGGGAACGATGGGCAATAAAAACGTGCTTTAAATTATGAAAAACGCATTTGTAGAAAAAAAGTTGTGATACAAACAGTGTCACACGTATATAACATGGTATACTCTACATGCGTACTTTGTTAGCGATTTTTACATTTTTGGAGCAGCGGCCCCTGAAAAGGAACTTGGTCATGGATATCGGCCAGGAATCCTAGTTTATTTTTATGTGCAACTCGGAGTTCGCGTAGTGAGAACATTCCGAGTTAGAGACCAAAAAGTGAATTTTTGAGGGGGTCAAAAAGCGATATTAATAGACAAAAGGTACCTTTTCTCAACAACTATAAATGCTAGGATCATGATCGAGGTGTCGTTGGAATGGGCAACGATGGGCAATAAAAATATTTTTTAAATTATTGAAAACGCATTTATAGAAAAAAATTATGATACAAACAATATCACATGTATATAACATGGTACTCCCAACCCCGGTGCGACTTTTCGAGACATTGCCTCTTTAAAAAATTTCAAATATTTTTGCTTCAATAACCAAAAACAATTTTCAAATCGAATAATTTTGATAGGGATCCTATTTTTTCTCTCCCTAGTATTTTTTTCTCCCTAGTATTTTTTTCTCCTAGTATTTTTTTCTCCCTAAAAATTTTTTTTCCTCTAAAAATGCTTATAATTTTTAAAAATTGTTTAAAAATCTTTTTCCAATTATTTTTTAGGCTATTTTAACTACTCGCAAGAAACGTCTTTTGGCGATTTTCACTACTACGAAAATGTCTTTAGACAATTTTTCACTAACTCAAAAAAGTCTCCCTGCGATTTTTAATAGTCTGTTTTCGGACAAGTGAAAATATCAAATGAACTTTTTGGGCTAGTGAAAGTCGTCTAGTGAAGATTTTAGATAGTTAAAATACAATGCTATTTAACCGGGCAACTTTTTGGGAAACTTTATGGCTTAGGCCTAAGGCCTAGAGCCTAAGGCCTAAGTGAAAATTATCTTAAGAGGCTTTTTGACTAATGAAAATCGCCTAAAGACGTTTTGCGGCGTAGTGAAAATAGCCTAAAAAATAATTGGAAAAAGATTTTTAAAAAAAATTTTTTTTAAATTATAAGCATTTTTAGGGAAAAAAAAATTTTTAGGGAGAGAAAAAAATTTTTAGGGAGAAAAAAATAAATTTAGGGAGAGAAAAAATATTTGCGTTTTGATTGCATTTTGTTCGTCTCATCGAGCTGAAAAATATGCCATCATTTATTTTTAGTTCAACTTTCTGATAACCGTAAAATGATTTTATCTCGTTTTTTCCTTGTAATGCACATGTTTTCGCTGCAATATACATACTTTTTGAATTTTTTCGCATTAAAATCGAAAATTTCAACTGCAATTATCTCGAAAACTATAGCGTTTCAGCACATACTGTAAAAACAAAAAATGTTCCATTTTTCTTGAATTTTCCGAGTATGCACTTTTATCTGACTAGACTGGTCCTTTAATGCTCTTGGCAATATTCCAAAGTTCTAGGCTTTTCTATACAGTCATTTTGTTACAACATTCATGCACAATTCATTCCTATTCTATGCTTATCCTATTCATCCATGTGCTGTTTGGTCTTTCCATTATTAGTTGTTAGTAATAAATTATATAAAACCATATACGTCTAGTGCACAACAGCCTTGATGAAAAAAGGGATGAAAAAATAAACTCGCTGAGATATGAGGATTTTAAATAGTATAAGACTTGTTAACACCCTGTGTTTCAATATGCCAAGAAAGACGCCACAGGAACAATTGTGAATGACAATCAAGGAAACCCAGTATATGTATATCGTTTTTTACAAGCTAAGCATAAGCAAGATGAAAACAAACAAATCACTTATAACGATTTGAATACGGAAAACACAGATGGTGACTTTAGTTTACCAAAATATTTTACCTCTTATCGCAAGATTATGCAGAGATCTGAGTTTAAGGGTGCTAAAGATTTTATTCTCTGTACTAATATTAATTTTGATATTGCTAAATTAAAAGAAAAAGGAATCGAGTTAAAAGAGATCACAGACCCGGATGATTTTCTGAACATGAAAAATGTAAAAGAAACGGCAATACGTTACAAATTTATTGTCGATGATACACATGAACTATATGCGAAATTAAAGGCTACCTCTGATTTATATGTGCTAGCAAAAGCGTTAGTTGAGCATATCAGTGGCAAGAAGCAAATAAATTCAAGAAGCTCTATTTTTGAATCTTATCACACAGCATTAATAGAAGAAAATATTATTGTAGTAGAGGCGAAAGGAAAAAAGGAGTATGTTGGAAAATTTCATGAAAAATTCATTAACTATAACATACAAGATCCAAATAATAATCCAGGTTTATCTGAATCAGCTAAAAATTTACGGAAAATTTTACAAAAGCACCTTGAAATTAAGGGCTTATCAGTAGATAAAATAGAAATGAATTTGTCTAGTGAGTTTGGTAAAGGATTAGATCCCTGTCCTCAGCTGACTTACTTAGACAAGTTTACTCAAAAATTAGTATCTTTAATAAAAGGTGCTAAAGCTGGAGAAGAAGTTATAGTTAAAAGAAAGAATAAAATTATCAACAACAATATTGATAAGCTAGCTGGACATGTACTCGTGGAAAAGGAAAACAAGGTGCAATGTAGCTTAACATTTTTAGATGTTAATAGTAGCTTATTAGGTAACCTAGAGGATTTTAGAAAAAAATTCATAGAGGCACTTAACAAGGAGAAGATAGACTTTAACACTCTGAATCAGTATCATTTTAAGATTAATGACTTTTACACTTGTGAAGAAGGACAATTACACTTTAAATTACCAGAAGATTATGTCGATAATCAGGAAATTAAAGACTTTTTTGATGTACTAGTTTTTGCTGTAAATCAACCTAATGAGTTTGAATTAAGTGGAATAATAAAAGATGAGATTGGAGCAGCATGCAACTTAATTGATAGCGATTTAATTGCTGCCGATATTCGAAGAGTAATGTTGGACTGGTTTAAAGGAAAAGGTAAAGAATGGAGGACTTGTTCAGATGAAGATGGGAAAGAGCTATTGATGTTAGTTAGGTCCACATTGGAATATCACGCTAAAATGGAAAATTTTGGTATTGAATTTACGCCAGATACCATTAATGAACTACAATTACATCATTTTCTAACTAAAGACAACAGGCAAATTTTTATTCTTGTAACTGGGTATAATACGCTAAGTGCTATCAAGTTATCTCAAGTTTTGCAAAGGATAACTGAGTACAAGGAAGATGTCAATTATATTTTTATGTGTTTAAGCTCTCTATTATGTATACAAGAACGTGTAATAGAAACATTTAAATCAGAGTCAAATAACTTGTTAATAATTGAATGTAAAGAAGATAAATTTATAGAAGAAAAAGATTTGCAGGGAATCCAACGACAATTATCTGAAATCATCAATGCAAATATTAATAAAAAAATAGTTCTTATCACTAAGCAAGAAAATGCTTTAACTTGTTTGTTTAAAAACGTTCCTAATGAATATCAAGAAAGAACAGATAACAAAAATAGTTTTACCGATCTAACTACTGCATCAAAGAAAAAGTTGTTACAAGAGTGTAAAATCATATTGCAAGGGCATGAGATAAGTTTAAATAAATTAATAGATGAAAATTCCAAAAAACTAATAGATTCAACAACACTAGTTAAACTTATTAATAATGGTAAAGTTGCCATAGGCCATGAACTAATAGGATTAGGTGACACTATAAATTATTATATACCTCGTACATTTAATTACCAAACAGTGATTAAAACAGAAATCTTTAAGAAAGAAAAAGTTAAATATTTATTGGCGATCAGTGATATTGATGAAGCAAGACTTAGAAGATTAGTACCAGAAGATCATAAAATCTGTTTGTTTCAAGAATATGATCCGGATAAGAGTAACGATATTAGATCTATTATTTTAAATAATGGCCAAGATGCAGAGCAATTTAAGCAATTATGCCAACATGATCCAGCTCTTAACATTCATTGGCTAAAGAGCGAATCAGATCAATTCATATGGCAGCAATCACAAGGTTCTATATTTGGATTACATCAATTCATAGAGACAGATGAAAGTCATACTAAGTACTATTCAGAAACTGAATTGAGTCAAATGGACAAATACAAAGTGATGATTATTTCTGATACAGCAGGAATGGGTAAGACTACAGTACTAACTAGTTTATCGCAGCTATTCAAGCAACAAGCCCCAGATCTATGGATAGTCAGAATTAATTTAAATAATTATACTAGAGAGCTACAAGAGCAAAAAGTCAAGAGTAGTTTTAAAACACAAGATATTGATCAAGCAATTGCATTTCTATCCAATGATATATTACAGCTAGGAACTCCTTTTGAACAAGCCATATTTAAAAGTTACTGTCAGAAAATGATAGTAATGTTTGATGGCTTTGATGAAATCGGTCCAGATTATAGAGAGATAGTAATTGATTTAATGAACGTACTAAGAAATACTACAATAAAGCAGCTTTGGGTTACAACTCGGCCTAATGTGAGAGATATACTGGAAGATAAGCTACAGCAGCTTTCCTATAAGCTCGAACCTTTCTCTAAACCCAATCAAGTAAACTTTATGACTAAATTTTGGCAACAAACATCAGGTCTTTCTGAAGTCACTCAAGAACAGCAAGAACGGTTAAAAGATTATGCTGGAGCATTAATAGACTTACTAGCAAAATCGATTAGATATAAAAATACAGAATTTACTCGTATTCCCCTCCAAACCAGAATGCTAGCCGAAGCTTTTGAGAAGGATTTTGCAGAGTTGTTTAAAGCAAAAGAAGCTAAGCTTCAATTACCAGAAAAGCTTGATCTAACTGATTTATATGAATGCTTTTTAAAGAAAAAATATGATATTCAGCTAGAAAAAAATAAATCAGATATTAGCCAACCAAACAAAAAAGCCCATAGTGAAACGAAATACTCAGAATTTATAGAAGTGCATCAAAACTTAGCCTTATATACATTATTTCCAGATAAGGTAGAAATGTTACTCTGTGAAAAATTTTATCAAGAATTTAGCAAGGAATATCCAAATTTAGCTAAATTAAACGAGAATAATAAACAGTTACTTTTTAAGGATAAGAAACAAAAACTCTTATCTTTTATCAATGATATAAAAACAAATACAGTAAATACTGGAATTATTGATCAAATTATTGAAGATAAACCTCAATTTATTCATAGAACTTTTGCTGAGTACTTAGTAGGGAAGTTTTTGGTAGCTAGTCTAGACAATGAGACAATAGTTGAGTTTGTACTGCAAGAAATTCTTATGCAACCAGCTTATCAAGTTACTAGAGCTTTTCTTAATGGTCAGCTACCGGAATCTTTACCAGAAAATACTTTGGCACGATATGGAAAACAGATAGAAAGATTATGGCAATCAGATCAGAAAAAGCTTTATAATAAAAATCACATGATGCCTTTACATGTAGCAGCTGAAGAAGGTACTGTAAAAATTATCAGATTTTTCTTGAATTGTCTAAAAGGACATGAAACAATTCTAAAATCACTAGTGGAAGCCACTACTACTTATTATTATAAGAATCTCACAACAGCCTTACATTTAGCTGCTGAAGGGGGTCACTTGGATGTTGTCCAATGTTTGGTGGAACATGGCGCTGATGTTAATGTTAAAAGCGATGATGGCAAGACGGTGCTGCACTGGGCAGCTCAAGAGAATAAATGGGATATAGTCCAATGGTTGATAGAAAATAGAAAAGCTAATGTTGATAGTATAGACAATTATGGCAAGACGGTGCTGCACAGGGCAGCTCAGGGTAACTTAGATGTCGTCCAATGGTTGGTGGAACATGAAAAAGCTAATGTTGATGCTATAGACAATTATGGCAGTTCGGTGCTGCACTATGCAGCTCAAGTGAATAAATGGGATGTCGTCCAATGGTTGGTGGAACATGGAAATGCTAATGTTGAGGCTACAGACAAGTATGGCTGGACGGTGCTGCACTGGGCAGCACGGGGTGACTTAGATGTTGTCCAATGGTTGGTGGAACATGGAAAAGCTAATGTTGAGGCTACAGACATGTATGGCCGGACTGTGCTACATTTGACAGCTCAAGAGAATAAATGGGATGTTGTCCAATGGTTGGTGGAACATGGAAAAGCTAATGTTGAGGCTACAGGCAATGATGGACAGACGGTGATGCACTGGGCAGCTAAAGTGAATAAATGGGATGTCGTCCAATGGTTGGTGAAACATGGGAAAGCTAATGTTGAGGCTATAGACAAGTATGGCCGGACGGTGCTGCACTATGCAGCTCAAGTGAATAAATGGGATGTCGTCCAATGGTTGGTGGAACATAGAAATGCTAATGTTGAGGCTACAGATAAGGATGGCCGGACGGTGCTGCACTGGGCAGCACGGGGTAACATAGATGTTGTCCAATGGTTGGTGGAAATTGGAAAAGCTAATGTTGAGGCTACAGACATGTATGGCCGGACTGTGTTACATTTGACAGCTCAAGAGAATAAATGGGATGTTGTCCAATGGTTGGTGGAACATGGAAATGCTAATGATGAGGCTACAGATAAGAGTGGCAGTTCGGTGCTGCACTATGCAGCTCAAAGGAATAAATGGGATGTCGTCCAATGGTTGGTGAAACATGGGAAAGCTAATGTTGAGGCTATAGACAAGTATGGCCGGACGGTGCTACACTGGGCAGCATGGGGTAACTTAAATGTCGTCCAATGGTTGGTGGAACATGGAAAAGCTAATGTTAAGGCTACAGACAAGTATGGCCGGACGGTGCTGCACTGGGCAGCTCGGGGTTATTTAGATGTCGTCCAATGGTTGGTGGAACATGGCGCTGATGTTAATGCTATAGACAATGATGGCAAGACTCCACTTAATTTAGCTGAAGAACGAAAACTCAAAAAGACCATTGAATATCTTTTAAAAAAGATAGTAGAATCCGTAGGGCAAGTTAGTAATGAATCAGCTGCGATGGCTGATGTTATTATTGTTAATAGACCAGAGGATTTTGCTGACTTACTTTGTGAGACATGGGAGGACTAGCTTAAGCAACAATCAATCATTTTTTATACAAGCATTTTATTATTTTTTATTTTATGCAAAAAATTTTATAGCATGATTAATTAAACAATTAATTATAGAACCTCGAAGCGAGCGCCTGTCGACGCTCGTATTTAGAGTAACTTGAACCAAACTTGTTCTTAACAATAGCACAGCGGTGCATTACAAATATACATTTTACCGTTTTCGAACGTGCTTAACACGATGGTGAAAAAATTTTCCTTGGGGTCGTTTAGCACTTATGAAGTTAGGGTCCTATATCGAAATTTATCCTTTTTTCGAATGGCCATAACTCCTTATAGAAATTGTTTCAGGATGCCAGCGACTAATTATTCGCTTCCTCTCGATTCCCTCTACATCTTTTTTATACCACTTTGGGAAGTTTTCGATTCAATAAAAAGTTATGGGGCAAAATTTGAAGAATATGCGAATTTTAAGTTCGGATTTTTGACATAAAATTCCATTTTTCGCCATGATACATATTTTTTCAGCCAAAGTGGTAAAGACAAAAGTTGTAGCTTAGAACGCCAGCAATTTTTTGTTATATAAATCATGGAGTCTAGTCAAATTTTTGGGATCAAAATTGCCAAAATCTGGTGAACCAATATGCTTATTTTTGTGCTATGGTATAAAATATTTAGAAGACTTGTATATATGTTTTTAAAATAAATTTTTTGTCATTTTTAATATAACAAATCTTATAAGAGTTCTATAAAAATAAAAAATCGATTTTTTATACAAAGACATTCTCCTAAGGCAATGCTTTTTTTAAAAAAAATCTGAGAAACTTCGATTTTTTAGCCTTTTTTACAAGGCGGCCATAGGGTCAAAAAAAGTTTTTTCTCGGATTTTTTCGAAACCATGCTAGAAATGTTCTCCATATTGGAATACATAGGTTAGATAGAAATTTGGCCGAAAAAAATTATCTTGGGTGTTTTATAGAGGTTAGAAAATTCAAAAAATACAATAGTTGCTAGCATCCTGAAACAATTTCTACGAGGAGTTATGGCCATTCGAAAAAAGGATAAAATTTCAATATAGGACCCTAACTTCATAAGTGCCAAACGACCCCAAGGAAAATTTTTTCACCATCGTGTTAAGCACGTTCGAAAACGGTAAAATGTATATTTGTAATGCACCGCTGTGCTATTGTTAAGAATCGATGCTGAATCAACCTTTCCATGAGAAACACCCCAAAATTCCAGAATCCACAGCCCAACAGCATGTGATGCGCGCTCTTACATAATCATGGGTTTTGTTGTATTTGAATGGCTTTTCATGAACATTATGGTATTCATCGTCAACATATTTGCTTTTCCAAATTTCGTCAAAAATTGAATTGTATAGCCAAATGTCAACAATTTAAATTATAGGTGCATTTTTGAGTCCTAATTTTATGAAAAAGTCTGTATATTGACACGAAAACATGAGCTATTCTTAAAAAGACAATTGGATCGTATTCACTCTTCCCAATACTCAATTTAGGGGGGGTTCGCGCCACGGCAAAAAATGGGCTCGCGTGCTTGGGGGAGGGCTGCGCGTTTTGGGGGGTGGGTTGCGCGGATTTTCACCAAAATTTTCTATTTTTTTATTAAAATAAGCCATTTTTCACCAAATTTTGTCATAATTTTCCTTTTTTTCATCAAATTTACTATTTTTTCAACAAATTTGTCCAATTGTTAGTGTCCAACTAGCCTTATCACCGGAAAGAAATATGCGAATTTTGAGCACGCATAAATGGTCCATAGTGACAAATTTATCCCTTTTGTCACAATGAACGTGCTCAAAATTCGCATATTTTCTTCGTCGGTGACAAGGATTACAAAGCATAAACCCCTGGCTACAATAGAACTAGCGTGCATACAAGGTGGGGCTTAAATAACCCATACACCTTTTAAACGATATCCGAACTTTTAATAGCCCAACGTTTGTCCGTCAACAATTTGCATAACAAAATATCCATCATCATGAGGCTGGCACCAATCAACTCCGCGATTAGCGCGCAAGGACCGTTCGGGAAATTCCCTGGAATTTTTCCACTCTGGATAAACCGTTAGTTTTGACTGATTTGCAAGAATAGTTTCAATAAAAGAAATTTTTTGCGAATCAGGCAAAACCATGGCTACGATCAAAAGACTTTTACAAACGTCTAGTATGTTTTTATCTGATACAAGATTGCAATCAAAAGTTATGACATAATAAGTGTTATCACGAAATGCTTTCCGATTATTTTTTATTCATTCACACTTTGGGAACTTCAATTTTATATAAATGATTTTTCTTTCGTCCTATAAACAAACGATTAGAGTCGACATAGAAAAAATACCGGTAGCTCTTGTTCCATGATAAGTTTGAGCATCACTCTTGTAATACAGAAAACCCGATTTGTTCTTATAACGTATGTACGGAAAAAATCCGGACAAACTTGCGCGCATTACCGAACGCCAAACACCACATTATTTATCAAAGTGTTTATGCTCATTTTGTTCGCCTTGTTCTCCTCTTTCTAATGATATGTACTGACCTTATTTTTGTTTAGATAAAAATTGCTCAAAATGGTTTCAAAAGAAGACGACCTCCGTTCCCGGCTGTACAAATTCTACTCAGAGAACATGGATCGGGGAAAATCGCACACTTTGAAGCACTTCGTGGCCGAGGGAGTCCCTAGAAGCACTATTTACGACATTCTATAGCGTTTCCATGACAAACTATCCGCTTCCCGCAAACCCGGCTCTGGAAGACCCCCCTCCAAATTGCCTCCACGGAAATTGGCCACACTTCGGCGTCTCTTCGACCACAAGGACGGGATCTCGCAGCGCCAAGCGGCCAGAAAGCTCAACTGCGGTCTCATGACAGTCAATGACTCATTGAAGAAGCTAAATATAAAAGCTCGAAAGAAGAAACGCATTCCACAGCGTACGGCGAAGCAAATTTCCGATGCCAAAAGATTGTGTAGTCGACTTTATTGGAAATTTTCGAAGCGATGCTGGATCATTGACGACGAATCGTATTTCACCCTAACCCACTCGACCATCAATGGGAACAACACCTTCTACACCTCGAACATCGGCGATACACCACCCTCCGTCAAGTTTTCAACAAAGAAGAAGTTCGAGGCAAAGGTTTTGGTCTGGCTTGCCATCGGCCCCAACGGAGTGTCCCAGTCTCTCATCAAGCCCTCCGGATTGGCCATTAACGGTCCCGTTTATTTGAAGGAATGTGTGCAGGAGCGTCTTATTCCCTATATTCAAGCTAATTATGACGAAAACTACGTCTTCTGGCCCGACAAAGCCTCTTTGCATTACGCCAACAATGTCCTGAACCACCTCCGACAAAAGAACATCCATTTCGTCGAAAAGGACGACAACCCCTCGAACCTCCCTGAGGCCCCCTCCATTGAGGACTTCTGGGATATTTTGAAGGGGAAAGTCTACGCGAATGCGTGGAAAGCAGAAAACACCCGTCAACTCACCAATTGCATCAAGCTATGCTTGAGAAACATCGACAGAGACCTTGTACAGCGGCTGGCAGAGGGCACTAAGAAAAGGATCGACCACATCCGACGACATGGAGTGATTGAGAGTCAGTGATATATGCATTTTGTTCTATATTGTATGCGCTTTCTAATGCTATATTACTTGCGATATTCTGTTGAAAAAAGTTAAATAAAATTTTTGATTTAAACTTGTCCGGATTTTTTCCGTACATACGTTAAGGAAATTGTTCCAACAACTTATATCCAATTTCCATCATTCGATTTTTATCATTAGCTGGACTGCAATAGAAAATAATGACGGCCATTTCTTGGTCGCCAGCACGAGGGTTATCATATGATGTGGAGACTTTCATTTCAGAGATTCCATAGAGTTTTCCTTGTCTAAAATAGGATTACAAATAGAATAGATGGAGGGAAGGGTTAAAACATCTATACATACTTGTATAATATTTGAGCTTCCGCCCATTTATCGTCGACCTCGCCTTTTTTGAAAAACGTCATCCATTTTCCAGAATCGTCTATAATTCCACCACATTCTTCTTCCACTACATCATAAATTTTCGGATCAAACGCATAAAGAAATGGGTGATCTGTTATCGACATCGGTTTTAAATCAGTATTCGTAGAACATGGACAAGCTAAAGTTGAGGCTACAGACAAGTATGGCAGGACGGCGCTTTTCTATGCAGCTCTAAAGAATAAATGGGATGTCGTCCAATGGTTAGTGGAAAGTGGAAATGTTAATGTTGAGGCTAAAGACAACCATGGCAAGGCAGTGCTGCACTGTGCAGTTCAAGAGAATAAATGGGATGTCGTCCAATGGTTAGTGAAACATGGAAAAGCTAATGTTGAGGCTACAGACATTAATGGCCGGACGGTGCTGCACTGGGCAGTTCGTGGTAACTTACATTTTGTCCAATGGTTGGTGAAATATGGAAAAGCTAATGTTGATGCTATAGACAATGATAGCCGGACGGTGCTGCATTGGGCAGCTCGTGGTAACTTAGATGTCGTTCAATGGTTGGTGGAACATAAAAAAGCTAATGTTAATGCTATAGACAATTATGGCCAGACGGTGCTTCACTGTGCAGCTCAAATGAATAAATGGGATGTCGTCCAATGGTTGGTGGAACATGGCGCAGATGTTAATGTTCAAAGCAATGATGGCAAGATGGTGCTTCACTGGGCAGCTCGTAGTAAATTACATGTCGTCCAATGGTTGGTGGAACATGGCGCTGATGTTAATGCTACAGACATTGATGGCAAGACTCCACTTAAATCAGCTGAAGAACGAAAACACAAAACAATCACTGAATATCTTAAAAAAAAGATAGTAGAATCTGTAAGTTAAGTTAGTACTGAACCAGCTGCAATGGCAGATGTTATTACTGTTAATGGGCCAGACGATTTTACTTTGTGAGACACGGGAGGACTAGTTTAGCTGCTTGGCAAAAATTAATCATTTTTTATGCCAAGCATTTTATTATTTTTATTTTATTCAAAAAAATTTTTATAGCATGATTAATTAAACAATTGATTATAGAACCTGGAACCGAGCTCTTGTCGGCGCACGTATTTAAGAGTAACATGAACCAAGCCGGGTCTTAAACTTCCTTTATGAATCTAATGTAAAACATGTTAATGGCTAAAAAATTTTTCTTTAGGGGTACACCTATGATCTTGGTGTCATTTTTCCTCTCTCACCGAACCCTATTGATTGGTATATGCCGTGACGAAATTTTTCAAAATGACCTTATAGTGGTTTTTCTATGTGAGAAATCAATTGCGCACATTGGCGGATCATGAAAATGCTTCCCTGACTCTAAATTCCCCTGTTGTTAATAAAATTGCTTTAAAAATTCATTGAAAAATTGCAAAAATCGACTTTTTTTACGAATTTAGGGTCAGGGATGCGTTTTCATGATCTGGCAATGTGATCAATCGATTTTTCACATAGAAGTGTATGCTGGATAAGACCCAATCAGTATTTTGAGTGAAACTCATGTTTTCGTGTCAATATCCAGGCTTTTTCAAAAAATGGAATTTTTCAATGTTGCAAATTAATGTCGATATTTGGATATAGAAGTCGATTTTTGACGAGAATTTCGACTGTAGTAATGTTTTTCTAGTCGGAAAATTGATTGTGCATTGCCGAGGCATGGGAAATTGATTCAGGGAATACAAAGTTTTTGAGCCATTTTCGGGGTATACCTTCCCGTGGTCAAAATCAAAGAATTCTTTCAGATTCGTGTTCCCCATGTCGAAAAACCTCCTGACACCGAATTTCGAAAAACCTTCTGACTCAATTTGGAGAACTTTTTGAAAATTCGGTTTTTTAACCCCATGGGTCAAAATTCCTACACGGGGAACTCGATTCTGAAGGAATTTTTTGATTTTGACGTTGTACGGTACCATAGAAATATAGGGGGTGGTAGCCTCCCACCCTGATACAGCAGCATGAGGTCCGAAAAAGGAAAACGTACCGCATCGCCACTTGCGGCATGCGGTACGCAAAAAAACATACCGCAGGGCCGCTTGCGACATGCGGTGCGCAAAAAACGTACCGCAGCGCCACTTGCGGCATGCGGTGAGCAAAAAAACGTACCGCATGCCTTTGCGGCATGCGATACGCGAAAAAACGTACCGCAGGGCCGCTTGCGGCATGCGGTGCGCAAAAAACGTACCGCAGCGCCACTTGCGGCATGCGGTACGCAAAAAAACATACCGCAGGGCCGCTTGCGACATGCGGTGAGCAAAAAAACGTACCGCATGCCGTTGCGGCATGCGATACGCGAAAAAACGTACCGCAAAGCCGCTTGCGGTACGTTTTTTGCGGTATGCCGAGTTTTTGAATGCATAAAAAAGGAATGCGGTACGTTGAACGTTTCCTCATTGTCAGAAAATTGTATTTTAATACGATTGATTACCTTTTATGAATTTAAATTTTTACTTTGTTTTAATAACTCAAATGCGTCATTATCGGATTTTATAACAATTTCTTGCTAACAAAATTTCATGAATTTTTTATTGCCAGGCGATTCCTTTTTTTAAAATTCACTTTTTTAAGAATATTGCTATGTTTTTAAAATGTATCTGAAACCAAAACATTTGGAACAGCCGGATGAGAGCTTCAATTGGAATTACATCATTGCTTTTGCCATTTTTTGTCTTTTTGATTTTATTCTTGCAATAATTTATTTGGTATGTTTTGTACCCAACTTCATTAACCTCAACTTTTTAGATAGTGAGAAAGAGGCGTAAAAATAGAAGACTGCAGCGTCAACGAGCTGAATCAGTGCGCCTATTGGTAGGAGGCTATGACAACCAGTACCGAGGCCAGAGAGACTACTATGCCGAACAACAACGCCCATCTGGAGGACGCTATGACTAGGGACGCTCACCCTATTGTAAGGGCCTGTCCCGGACTTTCTTAAGAAAAGTGCGTGCTAGGTCATTTTCATGTTTTTTTTGTTTTTTAGCCCATGAGAATTATGGGATCGAGTAGTGATAAATGGCATATAAATTTTATGCAAAAGGCTCTTTTATTCATGTTTTTCAGCCTCATCTTTGAGGGTATGCCCAAAATGGCCATTTTTGGAAAAAATCCGAATTTTTAAATTTTTTTAAAGTGTACGTTTAATTTTTCGATTGGGATAGTAAAAGCAATTATTTTAACGTATTTTTGCAACATTTATTCGTAACATGTTATTTTTTTGACGAAGTTAGGCGATTTTTTCGAAAAAGGCCAAAATCACCCATTTCATTAAAAATGTTCTAACTTCGTCATATTTTGCGGTTAATTCAAGCTAAATGGAGTGGTTATACAACCATATTAGGGCTACACGATGGCATATAAATTAATTTTAAAAAACACCCCCGAGCACTCCCGTGGGGGTATATAGTCGATCAGAACCTCTTTTTTTATAGAAACTGATTTAACTTTTTTTCCAATAAAACTAATAAATAAAATTGACGTTTTTCGGGGTTTGTCATCGCGAGAAACACTAATCAGAAGTAATTTTTGCTCTCTGAATGAATCCTGGGGTACTTCATATAGAAATTTAAGNGAACCTCTTTTTTTATAGAAACTGATTTAACTTTTTTCCAATAAAACTAATAAATAAAATTGACGTTTTTCGGGGTTTGTCATCGCGAGAAACACTAATCAGAAGTAATTTTTGCTCTCTGAATGAATCCTGGGGTACTTCATATAGAAATTTATTTAAATTTTATTACGATGAAGTATTAAAATGCGTTGGTTTGACCCCTCCCCCCCCCACAAAAATTGGAAAGGGAGTGGTTGTTGTTATTTTTAACCATCGGAATCGCGTTTTTCGAACCAGAAAACCCCCAGGATGTGATTTTTGGCCAGTTTTGAAAAACTTCAAAAATTTCACTTTTTTACCCCTTGGTCCCCCAAGGGAAAAAATCGAAAAAAATTTTTTTTCATCAAAAATTACTAAAAAATAGTGGAATTACCTATTTTGGACCTCGAGAACACGATTCTGAAAGAATTACGTGAAAAAAATTTAAGGCACGCATTTTTCACTTTTTTCCATGTATTAGTCCGGGATAGAGACCCCATTTTCAAAGTCTAATTTTTCAAGGAAAAATGCTTTTTGGCTGCGATTTTTTTTCATTTATATATTTTTATAGCCTAGAATTTAAGTTTGAAACGTTTTTGGGGCGATCTTCCCACGAAAATATTGAGTTTGACAATTGGGTGAGCGTCCCTACAAATAGGTCCAAAATTTTCCATTTTTCTACAAAAATTGTAATTTTTCAGCTTAAAAACAAGCGTTTATCAAAAAAATTTTTCGCTAGACTTTACTCTGACTAAAGTTTTTCACAAAAATTGTCCAAATTTTTCCATTTTTCAACAAAAACGCCCCAAATTTGACATTTTTTAGACTAAACGTTCCTCATTTTCAACATATAAACGAGCATTTTTCAACAAAAAATTCGCCTCGTTGATTCAAGGATTTCAACAAAATTTTCGTCGAAAATTTTGAGCGTTTTCAGCTTAAAAATGAGTGGATTTCAGCATAAAAAATTTTCGTGCCTGTCGGTGCGAAAAAACAGGGGGTTAAAATTCGATTTTTGAGTTACTCGAAAAAATTGCCTTGTTCCCCTTATGTTTTTGCCCAAATTTTGAAAAATTTCGAAAAAAACAAGGGGACAAAAAAATAAAAAATTTTTTTTTGAAAAGGTCCCCTCCCCCCCCATTCTTGGAGTCTGGCTACGCCACTGATTTTTTCACAACAATAGAGCCGCTGTTGACCTGTTCGGGTTTCGGGCATTTGTTCATTTATTGATCGTTTCTTTGATGAGTGGGCGTTGTAAAGTATCGCGCCTGGATTGCACTTGCAAAATAAGCGGCAGCGATCTGTGTGTACGAATGTTTAAGATCGTTTAGTGCTTTATTCATTATTTTAGTGTTCGATCGTATTGAAAAGTATTAAAAATGCCAACTGATTATGACAGTGGTACGGCACAAAGTCGTAAGAGTAAAAAGGTATTCAATAATTATTGAAAAGTTAGAAAAGAATACAGAGTGTATAAAAAAGATCCGTAATTTGGGCGATTTTCATGTTTTTTCGGCCCGAAAATTTTTTCAAAGATCTTTATGACCCGGGTAATTTTATGCAGAAAATCGATTGTGCGCATTCCCTATGCTTGAAAATACTTCCTTGACCCTGATTCAGGGAAATAAGAGTGTATTGAAGCGAACATGTACTAATTTCCCTGAATCAGGATTTAGGAAGCATGTTCAAGCTTCGGGAAGACGTGCAATTAATTTTCTGTATAAAATTATTTCTATATGAGTCATGTTAGGATTTTTGAAAAAAAGGGTCGAAAAACATGAAAAATCGCCCAAATTCTCGTTTTTTTATTAGGATGAAGGGTTTCTGAACAAATTTGGTACATTAACGAAACGGAAGAAGACCCCAGGGCCAGAAGACCAGCCAAAAGAAAAAGAAGCTCAACCGACGGAAGAAGATGAGGCTGAGCAACTAGATCGTGATGGCCGTGATGCTATTGATTCGGCTCTTGTGTTGTATCAGCCAGATTTGCGTTTGTTGGAAGATGGTAAGCATTTTTTGATATTACAAAGGCCTCACAGATCTCCTTTAGGACAATCCATACGAACTTTAACTATTGAATCTCGTGATGATCCCAATGTGCGTGAAATAGTACAATTGTTGATCCACTGGGTCAACGATGAACTAGCCTCGGAACGAATAGTCGTAAAAAATATCCAGGAAGACTTTTACGATGGCCAAGTCATCCAAAAACTTCTCGAAAAGCTAGCCAATATCAAGATTGAAGTCCCAGAGGTTTCCCAGAGTGAGGAAGGACAAAAACAAAAATGGCGAATCATTGTCGACGCGTTGAATCGAAACTTATTCACTGGGAATGTTGCTACACCTAAATGGTCTGCAGAAATGATTCATGGAAAGGTTGATTTTTGGAGCTACTTCGGCTCTTATACCCCGTTGAACGTGGTCTAAAAAATTTTATTTTTCGAAATTTTCTCATAAATGACCCTATTAGGGGTAATTTTATGCGGGAAACACGGCGAAAAATTGAATTTTGGACATAAAAATTTTTGCATATTAGCTTTTTCTAAATATATACTTTCTTTGTCTTCATTTTCTAAAAAATGGAAGCGTTTTTACGCAAAAATAACATCGCCAACGTGTTTTCCGCATAAAATTACCCCTAATAGGGTTATTTTCAGAAAATTTCGAAAAATGAAATTTTTCGATTTTAAACTACGTTCAATGGTAGGTATAAGAGCCGAAGTTTCGATTTTTTGCTGAAAAAAGTGCAATCAATCAATTTTTAGGATGTTGTAGCGATAATTCAATTGTTGATCAGTTTGGCACTTCACTATCGAGCTCCGATTCGTTTCCCGAACAATGTCAATGTTCAATTGATGGTGTATGAAAAACGTGGGAAAAATGTCTCAAAAAATCTTGTTACAGAACAGTTGACTACCAAACAAACCGAACTAGGACCTAAGGCAAGAACAGGCTCTCCGATTTTGAAATTCGCATAAAAATCGAGTTCAAGTTGGACCTATAAAATGTCGAATTTTCAAAAAGTTCCAACATAAATCGTGTGTTAGAAATTCGACATTTTATAGCTTCAACTCGAACTCGATTTTTATGCGAATTTCAAAATCTGAAAGCCCTGGGCTATGTAGCCAGAAAAAAGAAACAACCGCATTTTTTCAGGGTGAACGAGACGCGTTCGATACTCTCTTTGATTATGGTCCTGACAAGTTACAACATGTCAAAAGTTCACTAGTCGCTTTCTGCAACAAGCATTTGAATAAGATCAATCTTGAAGTAACAGACTTGGAAACTCAATTCCAAGACGGTGTCTTTCTCATTCTTCTAATGGGATTACTCGAAGGATACTTTGTGCCTCTCTACAATTTCCATCTTCAAGTACAGGGTGTTCCAAAAAACCACCATTTGGTCATTTTTTGGTGAAAATTTTCCAAAAAAAGTTTTTCTCCAAAATGACTCATTAGGGATATTTTTATGTGAGAAATCGATTGCGCTCATCGAAAAAAATTGAAAACGCCTCCCGGAAATGACATATTCATTTTCGTATTTTCAAGTAGGAATTTCTACTGAAAAAACGAAAATCGTATATTTCATGGGCTGGGAGGCGTTTTCAAGATGCGTAATCGATTTCTCGCAACACTCCTAATGAGTCATTTTGGAGAAAAATTCGCGAAACAATGACTAAATGGCAGTTTTTTGAACACCCTGTAATTTTTTTGTCTAAAATTAGTTGATCAAATAATTTCCATTAAGGTCCGAAACAACGACGAGAAAATCAAAAATGTGCAATTTTCATTCTTTTTGATGGAAGAAGCTGGAATGTCAAAGCCGAAGAGCCGTGTTCAAGACATAGTGAACGGAGATTTGAAAAGCACCCTTCGAGTTTTACACGCTTTATTTACAAAATATAAACATGTTTAATCATCTGTGCAATTTGTTTTGTGCCATATAAGCTTTAATTTACACTGCCAATAAATTATAAATTTTTAGAGTAAATCAAAGCGATAAGTTTAAAACACGTTTTACGAGAAAACGGAGCAGCTTTGGATGTCACAAAGAATTTTTAAACCCGCACGAAATTTTAGACCTATATTCTGATAGTACTAACCGAGTTATACAACTTTTGTTTTTGGGTATCAGCGCGCTTACTCTTTCCCTGGGAGATACAGTCCCTCGAAGTTGGACAAATTTTTGGACCAAACTTCAATCGACTCATTCGGGTAAGTCTTTGAGAATTTTGGTTAGGTCTTTTTGCATTTTGTAGCTGAGGATATGGGCTTCATTTTTGCAAATACCTATCCAAAATTCTCAAAGACTTACCGAGAATGAGTCGAATGAAGTTTGGTCAAAAAGTAGCATATTTCCAACTTCGAGGGCCTGTATCTTCAAAGGAAAGAGTCAGTGCGACGATACCCAAAAATTGTATAACTCAGTACTATCAAAATATAGGTCTAAAATTTCGTGCATGTCCCCCGTATGGGGGGGGGGAACATGTCTCTTGTGTCAATATGTCCCTCTTCCCTACAGCCATGGTAACATTCCGATCGTACGGCCGCCGGTTCAGCCTCGATCACACATAAATAGTATAACATCTAGAGTATATTTATAGCTAAAATTTGCGTAAATTAACATTTTTATTTCTTGTGAACCAACAATAAAAACAAATAACAATAAAGAAGATTTATTTCTTGCCAGCAGAGACCTTGTTCTTTTTGGTACCGCGGACTTTCTTTTGACGATTTTTGCGTTCTTTACGCTGCTTTCGACCAGTTCGCTCAATCTTGCCTCCGGTTTGCTAAAAATTTTCCAGCAATTAGTATGTTTTAGGTGGTATCAGGTTGTTCCAAAAGTTCACGGACTTCACTTCTCATCATCGAAGATAAGAAGTCAGCGAACTTTTGGAACAACCTGATAATATACATATTTTGTAAATTTTTTGGTTAAAATCCAAATTTATAAGCAAAAAAATCATCCTCTCATCTTTGCGAGTTATGAACTAAAAATACAAAAAAAATTTGGGACGAACGTTTTTGAGTCAATTGTGGGTTAAAAATGATCTATTTTGTGGGTCAAAAATGACCCATTTTAACGGGGATTAAGGCATAAAACACACTAAGTACCAATTTTGACCTTTTTCAACCGGGGAAAAAAATGAAAATTTGTTCCTGATCCCCCTTGTTTTCCCAATTTTTTTTCAAAAATTCTAATAGTCCACAACTTTCACCAAAAATGAAATTTATTTTTCTAAGTGTAATTTTATGTTTCTAGGGGTAATTTTATGCAGGGAATCGATGCGCTAATTCCCGAACCCTGAAAATGCTTTCCTGGACTTGATTCAGAAAAAATTGGGTTTTTGAAAATGCGAACGACAAAATTTTCGCTTCAAAAACCCAATTTCTTCCTGAATCACGTCCATGAAAGCATTTTCAGGGATACGCGCAATCGATTCCCAGCATAAAATTACCCATAGAGGAGTCATTTTTAGAACAATACATTTTCGGTCCTAAAAAATTCACTTTTTTTGGCCCACCCTGTACAAAATTAATTTTCATATTTGTCACATAAAAATACCTTCAAAATACGATGTTTTGCTTCGAACTTCTTGGCGAAATCATATGTGTCGTAAATATTGCAGAAGCCAACACTCTTTCCACCACCGAAAAGACAGCGATAGCCGTACGGGAAGATCAAATCTGGTGTGGTCTTGTACAGCTTTGCCAATTTCTCCCTGATCTCGTTCTTTGGAACGGATGCTTTATTCGGGTGAAGGATCTCGACAACCTAAAATTATCAGTTTCGTAGAAGATGACCCAATTTGGTGGAAAAAATGAGACACCTTTGAAACTGTACAGAGCAGGATGTGGCTCTATGATTTTTCGCATACAAATTTTGGCAAAACGAATTTTTCACAGACTTTTCGCATTTTCGTAAAAAGAATTTTGGCATATTCGCTCTAAAAACACCACTGTGTTAGATGCTTTTTTATGCTGATGTAAGCGTGATTTCGTGCAATTAATCAGTTTAAAAAATAAAAATGAGAAATGCATAAAAAACATCTGACGCAGTGGTGTTTTTAGAGCGAATGTGTCAAAATTCGTTTGCCAACATTCGTTTTGCGAAAATTCGTGTCCCAAAATTCGAATACGAAAAGTCTGTGGGAAAATTCGTTTTGCCAAAATTCGTATGCGAAAAATCATAGAGCCCAGGATGTCTCAGAATAAAACGAGTGTACGTGTTATTCGTTTATTTTGAGACACCTTTGTATAATAAACCCCTCACAGCCCTTTCAAAGCATATAAAATTACCATTTGCTTACGAGCAAGAAGCTTATTTGTAAGGACTTTTCGCGTACGAATTGTTACGACGCTGTCACTCATTTTAGCAGATTAACTCCAAGTGCTGGAACAGTAAAATAAAACCTAAAAAAATGTATAGGGTCAAGACAGGAGGTGAAAAAATGGGTGATAGCACCCACCCATCACCCAATGGGTGGCATCACCATTGGATGATCATAAATCGCGATAAAAAAAGTATCTGGGGCACTGAGACATTAATTCCGGATATTAATTCCGGACTTTAATTCCACGTATGTTTCAACCCATAGAAGAACAGCAAAAAAGTTTGTGTCGGCATATCGGAAAAACACCCATAAATTTTCTGCCAAAAATTAAAGTCCGAAGTTAATGTCTGCGGAATTAATGTCTTAGTGTCGTATCTGGTATCTCTGCTTTAGCGCATTAGAAAGATCCAAATAGCTAAAAATTGTTTTATAATAGCAGATGGAAAATTCCGCCTTTATTTCGAGTTATAAGCTACAGTAAAAAAACATGAGTTTTGAGGTCAATAAATGGCAATAGGAACGAATGCACCGCACAGTTTTTAAGGAATTGACCGCACAGGATCTTCCGCACGGATCTTCTGCACATTTTTGAATTTTTTTCTAACATTTTTTGCCAATCGTTTCAATAAACACGATTTTATTGAAGTTCAGGCAACTTTAAATATATTAATGCAAAAAATGTGCGGAAGATTTTTGTGCGGATGTGTAAATGTACGGAAAATCTTATGCGGTAGATCCGTGCGGAATTTTTTATGCGGCGCATTCGTTCCTGTTGCCCAAAACACGGTCAAGGAAATTTTTTGGATTTTTTGAGTGTGTTTTTTGGATTTTTCAGCCAAAATTACCCCTAGAAAGATCATTCTTAAAAATTTTTTCTACTCGACCCTACTCTGGACTCCCCCTTTAAATCAATGATTTTGAAAATTTTCAAAACTCTATTAAAAATATGAATTCTTTCGTAGGATGATAGGTTTTCTATACAAAGAACAGAATTACAGTTTCATTACTTAAAATAGAGAGAATTCGTTTTAGTGTTGAGAACTAAACAAATATCAAAAGAGTGGATAGTTGTGAGAAAGAATTTTTTGACAAAATGAGAACAAATTCATTTCAATTCGACGTTAAATTCACAACTCTAATTTTTATATATAAGTTACTCTTAATTAAAAAATTGTTTGGATCCCTTTTTACCCAGTAAATCGTCAATTTTTTTTCCAAAATTTAGCCAAATTTGTATATACAAGGGGCGCAGAAGTCCTGGCCTAGAATGCAAACAGTCCTGACATAGGAAAAATTTTGGAGCTGTACAGCCTGGGGGGCGCACTTAACGTGACTCCAAATGCCGAAGTAGTTTTCGGAAAAATTTTTTCCGAAAAGTGACTTTATAGGGGTAATTTTATGCGGGGAATCGATTGCGCGCATTCCCGAAGCGTGAAAACGCTTTCTTGACCCTGATTCAGGGAGAAAAAAACTAAAAAATTGCACTTTCAGATTTTCGCTTCAAAACACCGATCCCTTCCCTGAATCAGGGTCAAGAAACCG
>OZJO01000838.1:17389-43397 GCA_900406225.1 Acrobeloides nanus | reverse complement strand
GAATCTGAACAGTGATCATTTTTATTATCATAATCAGCTAGGAAAAGTTATTCATATTATTTTGTTTTAACTCTGTTTCCTGAAACTTCTCGAATTCATGATTTGGGATTAGTCGAGCCAACTATGTCAATAAACACAATTCTAATGAAGGTTATTGAAATTCATGCAACTTTTTATTGCGACTGAAATAAAAAATTTGATTGCAGTCGCAATAAAAAATTGCCTGAATTTCAATAACCTTTATTAAAATCGTGTTTATTGAAACGATTGACTCACAAGTAACACTCTCAATTTGTCTGCCCTCCGATTTTGCCGAAACCGAGCTCAAACGATTCTTCATACCCTACTTGATTATAAAATTTGTTTGAATTTTTGACCCATAGGGCTTCCTGGCCGAGATCTGAGCGTTCAAAGTTTGCTGAATATACTGTATATTATATGCAGTGATATATCTAGGTCAGGAAGCCCTGTGAGCCAAAAATTCCAAAATTTTTTATTATCAAGCAGGGTATGAAGAATCGTTGAAAGGTTTCAGCAAAACCGGAGGTAGACAAGTTGGGAGTGTTACTTGTCAATCCCAAATTCTGAATTCGAGAAGTGTCAAAAAACACAGAGTTTATTCTTGTTGTAAATAACGCCGACATCTAATTTATTTTATGTGCTTGTAAAAGCATTTGAACTTTGCTTAAAGATATTCTTTTTTCATGATTTAAAATTGTTATATCTTTTGGAAAAAATTTTAAAAAATCTGTCTAGAAGTCACTTTATAAAATTTTTATATTGATCTGCTTGCGGAATGGTTAAAATTTAACTATAATAAATAATTTTATGGAATTTTTTATTTACAAAAAGTGCTTCCCGAAGCGTGAAAACGCTTCCTTGACCCTGATTCAAGGAATAGGGTGGGTGTACTGAAGCGAAAATGTAAATAATTTTGTAAATTTTAGCCGGAAAACCGGCTGTCTAGGGGTTTTTCTAGATGGGGAATTGATTGCGCGCATTACCGAAGCGTGAAAATACTTGCTCTCGAAAAAATTAACAAATTCATCAAAAATCGAAATTTTTGTTCAAAAATTTTCTCAAAAATCGAATTTTGTCATTTGCAGCAGCTAATGTAGTACCGAATTGTTTTTACCAATCAAGTTTTTGCAAAAATTCTTAAACCCTGATCATTTGATACAAATTTTGATATAAACCAANTTTTGTTCAAAAATTTTCTCAAAAATCGAATTTTGTCATTTGCAGCAGCTAATGTAGTACTGAATTGTTTTTACCAATCAAGTTTTTGCAAAAATTCTTAAACCCTGATCATTTGATACAAATTTTGATATAAACCAACTATATTAGCTGCTAATCCCTCTAAGCACAGCCGTCGATTAAAATCAACAAGTTCTAAAAATTCTATGGATAAACCATCGTTAAATGCTTCCGGAAACTGGTTCGCACTTGATCTCGAAACTACCCATTTACAAGACTAAACTTTAGGATGTTCTAATCGCTTTCATGGTGCTAAGTGTTCTTCTTTTCCTCATTTACACATTTTTTCGAAATAAAACTCACCAAGGATCCGGTTTAGGGAAGTGTCACGAAGCGCATGGGCATGTTGGACACACTTGTCTTGCTGGAACAAGAGTGAAGTGAGAAGTACGGTGAACAACTTCCGATATAGACTACTTCCGAAGTGATCATGTTAACATATGGTCAAACACATACACACAACAAGAATTTGCGTACAGCCTTCTTCCGCTTTCTCTCTTGCCGGTGCTCTTTTACCCGAGCGCCCAGCTTGGAAGTCGAACCTATAAACAAACACCATAGAACACATGTGTGTCGACATGTCTTCGTCTTTTCATATAAATACAAGTAACACGAGTTGGAGGTAAAGAAACCACTGGTCATTTAATATCCATGTTGTTCCATGCGGCTACTTGTTGTACTTTTGTGGGAGAGAGAAGCTTCATTCGAAACCGAATTCCCATGAATGGAGACTCTTTTCTTTCATTCTTTCATGGCTTTGATTGGGTTTCCGATTCTGTCCGGTACGAGAAAAGAAGAAAGATCGCCGANGTACTTTTGTGGGAGAGAGAAGCTTCATTCGAAACCGAATTCCCATGAATGGAGACTCTTTTCTTTCATTCTTTCATGGCTTTGATTGGGTTTCCGATTCTGTCCGGTACGAGAAAAGAAGAAAGATCGCCGAGATCAAGTTCGGTGCTGTTGTGTTTTTTAAGATTGTTGAAAAATTTTTGGTCTTGATCTTAGTCGTGTGTTACACTAGGGCCGTAGCTATTGGGTCGTTCAGAACGTAGTACCGGGGGGGGGACGCTCGCGGTTTCTCCGAGCATTATACTCTAGAGTAAGATGTGACTCCGAGCGGCACTCCCCGAGATTTTACTCTTATAGTAACAAAGAGGCAAAAAAGTGAAAAAAATTTTTTGAAGCATTATTTGTTTTTACGGCATGCTCTGAATCGTTGTAGTTTTCGAGATAGTTGCATTTGAAATTTTGAATCTGTGTACATGTTTTCGTTGTAATACACAAACTTTTCTCCGATTTCGATGATTCTGATGTCAATCGTCTTCTCTCATCGTCCCCTACAACCTTTTTTTCTAGCGTCCCCTGGTTGAAATCTAACTTTCTCGACTCAGCGCTTCAAAACGAGTACCATATCATGAGGTTTTGTGTTTTTTTGTCCCATGGCCGAGTGATTAAAGCGCTCGGTCTTCAATCAAAGGGCGCGTGTTCGACTCCCGCGCTAAAAAGTCATTTTTTTATTTTGTTGTCAAAAGTAATGAAAATTTTTGCATGTTCATATTTTTATGCGGTGAACACGATGGCGCTATTATTTTTCCGTGAAAACTTTTGGGAAATATCTTTTTTGAGATTTTTCGATTTTTCCAATTTTCAGAAAAGTTTTCATGCAAAAATAATAGCGCCATCGTGTTCCCCACATAAAAATATGGATATGCAAAAATTTTCGTAACTTTTGACAACAAATAAAAGATGACTTTTTGACGCGAGATCGAACCCGTGCCCTTTGAGTAAAGGCTGAGCGCTTTATCCACTCGGCTATGGGCAAAACTCACAAACCCTTATGATATGGTACTCGTTTTGAAGCGCTCGGCGAGCTGAGTCGATTAGCAACATTAAAAAAATTTTGACTTCATTTTTTCGGATTGTTTGTATGCCGTGAGTAGGATTGCATCTTTTTGTCACCCTGGGGGGGGGGAGAAATCCGTTTTCGACAATTTTTTTCAGTATTAGGCATAAGTGTAGTGTATGTCAAATACGATTCAATCAGTCTTTTTATGTGTTTGATCGTTTCAATAAACAACTTTTGATTGAATCAGAGATTTGAAATACACGTACATGTTTTCGTTGTAATACACACATTCGGAACTTCACATACAATTCTCTCGACAGCGTAAATGTTTCAGAATTTACTGTAAAAACAAAAAATACTCCATTTTTCATGAACTTTCCGATTATAGCAACTTTTTTTCCTGTCCTCCTACGTAACTGCAAAATGTCATATCCATGTTTTGTTTCATCCATTTATGTCTTACCCTAATGTGTGGTCCTTTAAGAATTAGGTCAAAAAACAAACAGATCATTTTCGTGCAGATTTTCGTCATCTTTAAAATCGACGCGTCACATGCTTACTACACTCACTTTTTTGTCAGATACAGTACCCTTTTTGAGCTACTTGAAAAATTAGCTTTGTTTCTTCAGTCCAAAAACCACACCGAAACTTTGTGAACAACCACTTGAAGATTATTTCGATTTTCTCGTACTGGAGAATGTGTAAAATATGCATGGAATCTTGAATGTTAAATGTCTGTGGGACACCATCAATTAAAAATTTGAATAGCAGGATTTTGTTTCAATACACAGACTGTTGACAGAAAATTCCCATTTTTGCATCGATTGTTCAAATTTTCGATAAAAAGAACATATAGAAATTTTTTATAAATTTATGTAATGAATAAAATGACAACAAAGTAATAAAATAGTTTACATTTTTCGTCTAAGCTTAAGCCTAATCTAAGCCTAAGCCTAAGCCCAAGCTTAAGCCTAAGCCTAAGCCTAAGCTTAAGCTTAAGCCTAAGCTTAAACCAAAGCCTAAGCTTAAGCCTAAGCCCAAGCCCAAGCCTAAGCCTAAGCCTAAGCTTAAGCCTAAGCCCAAGCCTAAGCCTAAGCCTAAGCCTAGGCCTAGGCCTAAGCCCAAGCCTAGGCCTAAGACTTCCGTCAAATTGATTTTATTGTTTCTTTCAAGTTTTTTAAAGTATTTTTTCGTGCCAGAGGAAGATCGAACCTGGCTGTCTCAACGTTGCTTAACTTGCAAGGTCGGACGAGTGCTTTTTTTATCCACTACGCTGTGTTCATTTTTTGTTATGTAATTTACGTTTCATTTATTTATACTCTAATAAACCCTGTATTATGAGGCTCGGGTTCGATCCCCGCCAGGGGCGAAATGTTTTTGCACTTTTTTATATTTTTTAATAACTTTAAACCCATTTAAGTTCACTAAAAAATAATGTCAAAATCGTGTTCCCGGCATGCGAAAACCTATATGGGTTGAAAAATTATTAAAAAGTGCAAAAACATTTCGTCCCTGGCGGGGATCGAACCCGAGCCTTATAATATAGGGTTCCATGTAATGTTTTAAGGGGGTTTGCTTTAACAACTTTTTTTGAATCGCCTAAATACGAGAATCGAACCCGACGGGCCCAACGTTGCTTAACTTGCCAGATCTTCCGATCTGGCAATCAACGACTTGCCCAACTTTTTTCAACTTCGTCAAAGAACAGAGTTTAGCACAGTGGATAAGTAAATAAGTCGGCTGTCCGATCTGGCAAGTTAAGCAACGTTGGACCCGCCGGCTCAATCCTCAGTGCTAAAACTTTTATACTCGAGACTTTTGAGAAATTTAAATGAACTATAGTCGAAAATTTTTTTACTACTACAGAACTTTTTATTGAATCAGACAACGTGTACATTGAAACGAAAAGAAACGTCGATATAGCTTTTTTGATGCATCCCTGCGTGGTCGTATGGCGGGAAAATCAGGATTAGTTAGTACTAATCAGGAAACGTATTTTTCTTGCAACTGAAAATAGGCTAAGCTTAGGTTTAGGCATAGGCTTAGGCCTAGGCCTATGCTTAAGCCTAGGCCTAAGTCTAAGCTTAAGCCTAAGTTTCAGCCTAGGCCTAAGCCTAAGCCCAAGCCCATTGGAAGAAAAATACGTTGCCTAATTCAATAAAAAGTTCCGTGGTAGCCATTTTCGAGGTTATCAAATTTGAAGATTGATTTGTGTTATTGAAACGAAAACATGAATCAGAATTTTCGTTTCAATAACCCCAGACAATGTTCAAATTGGATAATTTTGGTGCCATTTTATTTGTGTTATTGAGACGAAAATTTTTCAAAAAAAGTTAAATGTTTTCGTTTCGATGTTTAAATTATGACGAGATTTGATAGTCTATTTAGTTAGAGACTCTTGTGGATGCCAGCTAGCACCCATAGGTGCTTTTGGGTGCTGGGTACTAGGCATCTTTTCAGACCCTGGTTGGAGTTCGAAAAAAATTTTTTAGAATGCTTCACACATACGAAAAGTTGCTGTGCTTAAGCGTATTTCTATTTGCTTCTATAAATGCTTTTTCTACAGACGAAGAAGGTGAACTAATAACGTTGAGAACGAAAAGGCAACAATGTGTTTGTGTTACCGTCAATCCACGCGGTCAACAGCTCCAGTGCGAATGTAACAATGCTAATAGCCCTAATGTTCCAGTAAGTCTATTATTCAAACGTTTGAAATCTCAAAAAAGTTTTTAATTTTTTAGCTCATTTTTTTATTTGTTCAAAAATCAAAAATTAAAGACCAATCTTAAAAGTTTACACAACTCGAACACAAAAAATTTCAAGTTCTTTCCGAGCATTTCCTCCGTGTTTATTTTTAGGAATGCATGTAAAAATAAGGCACACTCACTATCGAAATTTTTCAAGAAAAATCGAATTTTTGGCCAAAAATCGAAAATTTTCTTCAAAAATTCTAATTTGTCTAAAAATTTGATTTTTAGAGAAAAATTTTGATTTTTTTCCCAAAAATCGACTTTTTGTTCAAAATCGAATTTTTGACAAAAATCGAAAACTTTCTCCAAAAATTCAATTTTTGTCTAAAAATCGAAATTTTTTAACAAATCGAATTTTTAGCCAAATATCGAAATTTTTCTCCAAAAAATTCGATTTTTGTCTAAAAATTTGATTTTTTTTCAAAAATCGAATTTTTGTTCAAAATCAAAATTTTTGACCAAAAATTCAATTTTTAGCCAAAAAATTCGATTTTTGTCTAAAAATTTGATTTTTTTTCAAAAATCGAATTTTTAGCTAAAAATCGAATTTTTGTTCAAAATCGAAATTTTTGATAAAAAAATTCGATTTTTGTCTAAAATTTTGATTTTTTACGAAAATCAAAATTTTTGACCAAAAATTCAATTTTTAGCCAAAAATTTGATTTTTTTCAAAAATCGAACTTTTAGCCAAATATCGAATTTTCGACAAAAGTCTAATTTTTGGTCAAAATCGAATTTTTAAAGAAAAATCGAATTTTTGACAAAAATCGAATTTGTGGCCAAAAATCGAAATTTTTTTACCGAATTTTTGAAGAAAAATCGAAATTTTGGACCAAAAATCGAATTTTTGATAATAATCTAATTTTTTGAGAATAATTGAATTTTTGGCCAAAAATCGAATGATGAATAATTTCTATTCGTACTTAAAATTCGCATATTTCTGGCCGGTGACCAGCATTGTCACTTGTTGTAACTTGTGTATTCCTACTCATCTTCTAATTCAAACTTTTGAAAAAGTCTTTTTTCCCTGAACATTTCCGAAATTTCGATTTCTTCCCGGTAACTACATATCCCATCCCAACCAGCTACTTGATATGTTATAGCCCACAAGTACATTCATAACGAGAACTAAAAACCCCAATTGGTTGGACGAGAGAGTTTTTCCTTTTCTCACCTTCTATTCAAATCAAGAAATAGAAGGCTCTTGATATTTGTGGGGTACTCGAAAAGTCGAAAAACAAGACGACCACGATCAAAGAGAGATTGAATTGAAACAGGAATTTTCCGGCTTTGGTGTTGACCACTCTTTAATTTTGATTGAATGAATGGGTAGGAAAACTAGTCGTATTTTACCGTATGATAGGGATAGATAGGGCTTTTAGACGGACTAAACCTTTAGGTATACAAGACGGATGAGAAGGTTTATGAGAAGAAGGAAGAAGCAGTGGCAAAAGACTTCAAAAACAATGTCCTGTTCCGAAAACAATGAAAACAGAAAAAAAATTGGCATAGACTCGAATGAAATGAAGGGGATGAAACAATACGAATGAAATGACATAATGGGACGAAACCAAATTCAGGGTTTTCGTGTCAATACTCAGACAAATTCAAATTCAAACTCGAATTGTTTTGATTCTTGTAAAGGATGGATCGATTTTTTCTGGGTAAAAACATGCGGGGAATCCGTATTTGACATTTTCGAAGCGAAAAAACGCTTCCTTGATTCAGGGAAGGCCTGTGTATTGAAGCGAAAAGTCACACAAATGTGATTTTTGCCTAAAAATGACCTTCTATTTTTGACGAATTTTTCTATTTTTTCTTCTCCGCACATTCTTACCTTAAAAAGTGTCGTTTTTAGGCACAAATCGTATTTTTGCGACTTTTCGCTTCAATACACATACACCTTCCCTGAATCAGGGAAGCGTTTGTTCGCCTCAAAAATTTCAAATTTGGATTCCCCGCATGTTTTTACATATAGAGGGGTCATTTCCAGAAAAAAATTTTCACGTGGGTTGCCCCCCCCCCCATTGTGTAGTAGCTCCAAAAGTTGGATATTCAAAATTTACAAAAGTTTCGACCCTATCGGGGATCGAACTCGGCATCTACGTCCCGGAAAAAGTTTGTAGCATTTGGGGGTGAGATGGACTTTAAAAAATAGCTCAAAAATCCAGTTTTTTACATGTTTTTTTTTCAAAGTACTCTATTTATCCTTGACATGTGAGCTTCAATAAACAGCTTGTTGAGATATAAACATGGCTATTCGAAACTTTGTGTGTACTTCTACAATAAATCTTCTAAAAAACTATCCAGTTTTCTATGGAAGAAATCTGTTTTATATGGATTCAAATTTCCAGTATTTTCAATTTTTGAGCCATCGATCGAAAATTGGGGGAGAGGGGAAATAATTTTTTTTAAATTGAAAAAAATTCAAATTTTTAAAATGTGCAGATCAGAAAAAATCAGAATTTTCAAAAAGAATTACAGGGTGTATAAAAAAAAATCGGAATGTGGGCGATTTTTCATGTTTTTTCGACCCGAAAATTTTTTCAAAAATGACCCTATTAGCATAAGTCACCAGTAGGGGGGGGNGGGCTTTTAGGGGGTACATGCATACATGAACAAGGAGGGGAGACAAACTACCTCGGGGCTATATGTTGTCGACCAAAAAAAAGGTTGAACTTTTCAAAAATTTATATGATGAATGAATTGGGGGGGGGGTACATGAACCCCCATGATGGATGGATGAATGACTATAAAGGCGGAAGGTCCGAGGATGAGTGGTGAGGGGGTACTGTACCCCCCCCCCCTTGGTAACCTATGCCTATTAGGTCTAATTTTATGCAGAGAATCGATTGCGCGCATTTCCAACGCTTCCCTGATCCTGATTCAGGAAATCTGAGCGTATGTATTGAAGTGAAAATCGAAAATTTTTAGATTGTCAAGAATCGAAAAATTCATCAAAAATCGATCCCCCGCATAAAATTACTCCCAGAAAGTCATTTTCAGGCAAAAAATCAAAAAAATTTCGATTTTCGTTTCAATACACACACTCCAATTCCCTGATTCAGTGTCAGGGAAACATTTTCAAGCATTGGAAATGAGCGCAATCGATCCCCCGCATAAAATTACCCCTAGAAAGTCATTCTCAGGCAGAAAATCAAAAAATTTTCGATTTTCGCTTCAATACACACACTCCAATTCCCTGATTCAGTGTCAGGGAAGCGTTGAAAATGCGCACAGTCGATTCCCCCGCATAGAATTAGCCCCAGTAACGTCATTTTTGAAAAAATTTTTTGGTCGAAAAAACATGAAAAAATCGCCCAAATTCCGGCTTTTTATGCACCCTGTAAAAAATTGTTTAGCAACAACAAAGCCAACTACTAACCCCACAACAACAGCAGTTAAACCAACAAGACTTACAGCAAGAACTGGGCCAGTTGCAAGCAGGGCAATGCGGATGTGTCACGATCTTGATCAATGGGATCTCCGCGGGATCCAACCCACAATATATGTGTGATTGTGGTGCTACTGGACAACCTGGACAGGTAATGGAGCACTCGAAAAAAACCTTCTTCTACGCTTCCAATTGAATCAGGGGAAATGTATTGAAGCGAAAAGTTAGACATCATAAAATTCAAAAATACACAACGTTTTAGCGGCTGTTTTTGTGTATAAATTCATTTCAGCAGGAATCAGAAAAAAGTTGAGGTAACATAGTGAGGGATAAGGAAGCCGTCCATCCGATCTGGCAAGTTAAGCAACGTTGGGCCCACTGGTTCGATCCCCGGTGGTAAAACTGTTGATTTTCATGAAAAAATTTTTCCAAAAAGTGGGGCAAAAATTTTTTGTTCCATAAAAAGTTTTACCCACCGGGGATCGAACCTGCGCTGGTCCAACGTTGCTTAACTTGCCAGATCGGACGGACGGTATCCTTACAAAAAAAGGGCAAAAAAATTTTCCGTGACCGTGTATAAAAATTTTTAGCCCCAATACAACCCCACGAACCCCACATCCAGTACGGCACAACCAACCACTACTAGTTCCACCACTACGACAACAACAACCACGACCACGACCTCCACCACTACCCCATCCCCTATCTTCTCGACAACCCCACAACGACCACAATTCAGCAATACCGGTGCCACTTTGGGCAGCAATAACCCGTGTGCTTGCATCTGCATCTCCGTTGTCAACGGCCAATCAACTTATTCGTGCAACTGCAATGGAAACACCAACCAAATCAGGCAACAAGATCAGCCCCTGTCGCAAGCATTGTCGTTGGTATTTAAAAAAAAAAGAGTGTACAGGATGGACTTTAAAAATCGGAATTTTACCGTTTTTTGGCGAAAGAATTTGAAAAAAATCGAAAAAACGACGATTTCATGGGCCCTATTCCTAATTTGAACCGTACGGATCCGTACTGATCACTGTCAACCGTACGGATCCGTACTGATTAGTGCGGATCAGTACTGATCAGTACGGATCCGTACGGTTGACAGTGATCAGTACGGGTCCGTACGGTTCAAATTAGGAACAGGGCCATGGTTAAGTTAGCATTTTCAGAAATTTTCCCTAATAGATCACTTTTTGAAAAAAATTTCGGGTCGAAAAAACATGAAAAAAATCGCCCAAATTCCGGTTTTTTCGATTTTTAACGAATTTTTCAANGCATTTTCAGAAATTTTCCCTAATAGATCACTTTTTGAAAAAAAATTTCGGGTCGAAAAAACATGAAAAAAATCGCCCAAATTCCGGTTTTTTCGATTTTTAACGAATTTTTCAATTTTTGACGAATTTTTCGATTTTTGACAAATTTTTTTCATTAAAGTTTTTCGTCAAAAAACGCCAAAATTCCGGTTGTTTAAAGTCCACCCTGTATTGACACGAGAATTTTGAAATTTTTTTTAGGCACCAACTCTTCAGACTATTCCTCCAACTTCCGTTACACCTAATGTGGTCCAACAAAATCCAACTCAAAGTGTGGCTGGTCAAGTCAATGCTGGCCAAAGTTTCTTGTCTTCGGTTTTGGGACAAGTAGGAAAATTTGGAGCTATTATACAATAGGGGGGCCACCCACGTGAAAATTTTTGAGAAAATTTTTTTCTGGAAATGACCCCTCTAGAGGTAAAAACATGCGGGGAATCCGAATTTGACATTTTCGAAGCGAAAAAACGCTTCCTTGATTCAGGGAAGGCCTGTGTATTAAAGCGAAAAGTCGCAAAAATACGATTTTAGCCTAAAAACGACCTTCTATTTTTGACGAATTTTTCAACTTTTGATGAACTTTTCGATTTTTTCTTTATCCGCACATTTTTATCCCAAAAGGGGTCGTTTTTAGGCAAAAATCACATTTTTGCGACTTTTCGCTTTAATACACAATACGCTTTCCCTGAATCAGGTGTAGATAAGGAGCCATAGGCCCTCTAATGGGATGACTGCCCGAAAAAAGATAATGCTCCTCCCCTCCTCCCAGCCGAAGATTGGTCAAAAATCATGATCCGTTCCAGTCATTGAAGCTGTCCCGGCGCAGACCTCCTCCTCCTCTTTATATAAAAATAATGAAAAATTTAAGTCCAACTACTTTGCTAATATGGCAGGAAATCTCCAAGGCATAATCCCATCTTCATCAACCACACAAGCTTCTTTGTCAACACAAAACCAATTAGGTCAGCAACAAAATCCAAGTTTGTATACGAATAACTACATAGCACATGATCAGTCGAAACAGTATAGTAAGTTTTTGGTCAGATTCAAGTTCCCCATGTCCAAAAACCCTGACTAGAAAAAATCAGCGTTAGTAACGCTAAAAGAGACATTCTTTGCTCAACTCTGTTTCATCGTGAGATAGGGTGAGCATGGCTTAATGGCTAGGACGCTGGCTATTCACGTTATTAGCATAGGTTCGATCCCCCTCCCCCCCCCACCGGGGTCGAGATTTTTTTATATATTCGGAAAGTTCATGAAAAATGGAGCATTTTTTGTTTTTACGGTAACCTCTGAATCGTTATCGTTGCCGAGAAAATCGCGTTTGAAGTTGGCGATTTTTGAAATTTTGTGTATTACAACGAAAACATGAACGCAGTGAAAATTCATCCCTGAATCAATAAAAGTAGCGAAATTTTTTTTAAAATTTCGTTTTTCATCGACTGATGAAAATTGCCAAAAAATTTTTGAATTTTCGCGTCAATACACTTTTATTGATTCAGGGACGAATTTTCACTGCGTTCATGTTTTCGTTGTAATACACAGGTGTTTTCAAAAATCACCAACTTCAAACGCGATTATCGAAAAAATTGTAAAAAAATTCGGCAACGATAACGATCCAGAGGTTACCGTAAAAACCAAAAATGCTCCATTTTTCATAAACTTTCCGAATATACAACTTTTTTTTAACTTTTTCATAGTGTTTTTTTCCGAGTGGAAATTTCAGATGAACCAGCTACAACCACTTGTGTAACCATATCAGTGCCAGCCAACTCACAAGTCTGTGTATGTGGTGAGAATTACGTACAATGTGCCGATAATATGTGTTGTCACAAGAGATATCGCTCTATGAAAGTAAGAATTTTTGTGTGCTATCAACAAATTTATTTTCACTGCGTCATGTTTTCGTTGTAATACACAGATTTCAATTTTTTTCTTTATTTTTATTGAAAATTTGAAGAGGAAAAAATTTTCAACCAAAAAAAAATTGGGCAAGGTAATCTTTTCCACTGCGAACCGTTTTGCAAAAAAAGTTAGGACCAAACAAAACATGGTGGCCGAATGGTTAGGACTGCAGGATTGTACTTTAAAGTTTCAGGTTCGAATCCCGCTTGCGTCCAATTGTTTTTTGCTTTTTTAGATTTTTTAAAAAGAAATACGACAGTTTTTTTAGCTCGCCGAGACAAATAAAATGACACTAAAATTATCCAATTTGAACAATGTTTTAGGTTATTGGAACGAAAACCCTGATTCAGGGTTTTCGTTTCAATAACCCAAAATAATTTTACAATTGGATAAATTTGGTGTCATTTTATTCGTCTTATCGAGCTATAACAAATGCCGTATTTCTTTTAAAAACACCTAAAATGGCAAAAAAGTTAAAAACAATTGGATGCAAGCGGGATTCGAACCTGAGACTTTAAAGTGCAATCCTGCAGTCCTAACCATTCGGCCACCATGTTTTGTTTGATCGTAACTTTTTTTGCAAAACAGTTCGCCGAGTTTCCATTGAATGTTTTACGCCAAAATAGGGTACAAAAAAGAAAAAAACATTTCGGGTTATTGAAACGAAAGCCCTGAATCAGGGTTACAAAAAGTAACAATCTTGTCCAGAAAATATGCGAATTTTGAGCACGATATATTTGTTCATGGTGATAAATGTTTCATCCGAGACAATCTTTTTACCATTGTCTAACTAAGAACAATTCATATTTGTGCTCAAGATTCGCATATTTCTGGTCGGTGATAAAGATGGTCACTTGTTGTAACCTGTGTATCCCCATCAGCCACGTAGAGGGGGTGGGAGGGGGGCAATCCGGACAATTGCCCTCCTCCCTATAGAGGAAAAAATTGATCAAATTTCGGCCGAAGGCTGAAAATTTCTAAATAAAATGACGTTTTTTCCAAAATTGCCCCCTCTATAGGCCGATTGCCCCCCCCCCCCCTATAGGGAATTTCTCGCTACGGGCCTGATTCCCATGCCAAGAAGTACATATAAAAAATTGTGTGCGTATTAAAACGAATACATTTTCCTAGGAATCGAAGAGCGAGAATGCCGTGGATCTCATCGTGGATGTGATAAGAAATATCAAGAATAAACTAATGGGTCGCCATTAAACATTTTAGACATTTCATATCCTTCTTTCCTTCTTTCACCTTCCATTCCTTAGTTGCTATTCTATTTTTTCTATCTATTTTGTTTTTGCTTATTATCGACTTCGACTATCACATAAGTTATTTGCATAAAAAAACAACAATAACACTAAACGAAATGCTTTAAGGGACCAGTCCACTCGGAAAAAAAATTCCATCTAAAAGTTATATATTCATAAAATTCATGAGAAATGGGGCATTTTTGTTTTTACGACAACCTCTAAATCGTTGTAGTTTTCGAGATAATTGAGTTTGAAATTTGAATTTGGGTTCACGTTTTCGTTGTAATACACAAACTTTTTTGAATTTTTTGCTGAAAAATCAATTTTTTAAACTTTCATAAAATGAACATTGTAGCAATTTTTTATAGATAAATGAGACGAACAAAATGACACTAAAATTATCCAATTTGAAAATTATTTTGGGTTATTGAAACGAAAACCCTGATTCATGTTTTCGTTTCAATAGCCTAAAACAATGTTCAAATTTGATCATTTTGGTGTCATTTTGTTCGTCTCATTTAGCTATAAAAAATTGCTACAATGTTCATTTGATTAAAGTTTAAAAAATCCATTTTTCCGCAAAACAATTCAAAAAAGTTTGTGTATTACAACGAAAACATGAACGCAAATTCAAATTTCAAACTCAATTATCTCAGAAACTACAACGATTCAGAACTTGTCGTAAAAGCAAAAAATGCTCCATTTTTCATGAATTTTACGAATATATAATTTTTACATGGAATTTTTTTTCCGAGTAGACTGTTCTCAGAAAAAATTAACAAATTGCTATACGCCTTTCTTTGAAAAAAATCATTATACTTGGCCTGTCTGTATGCATTGTAAAATTTTTCATGTCGATAAATATATATTTTGTTTATAAAAAATAAAGTTATTATAATAAGCTACATTGAAGGTAAAAAAAACATACACACAAGTTGATAACGCTAGTGCATTTTTGATAACGTTGGGGGGGGGGGACAGCCCTCTCTACAAAAAAGTTGATAACACTAATACATTAAATTCGAAAAAATCGAAAAAATTTGAAAAAAAATCGAGAAAATTTGAAAAAATCGAAAAAAATCGAGAAAAATTGAAAAAAATCGAGAAAAATGAAAAAATTCGAAAAAATCGAGAAAAATGAAAAAATTCGAAAAAATCGAGAAAATTTGAAAAAAATCGAGAAAAATGAAAAAATTCGAAAAAATCGAGAAAATTTGAAAAAAATCGAGAAAAATGAAAAAATTCGAAAAAATCGAGAAAATTTGAAAAAAATCGAGAAAAATGAAAAAATTCGAAAAAATCGAGAAAATTTGAAAAAATTCGAAAAAATCGAAAAAATTCGAAAAAATTTAAAAACTTAAAGGGGGTATAAATTAGGGACTATTCCATGAAAAAATTTTTTCTAAAATGACCATTTTTAGGGGTAATTTTATGCGGGGAATCGATTGCGCGCACTCCCAAAATGTGAAAACGCTTCCCTGATTCAGGGAAGGAATCGGTGTATTGATTTTCGCGTCAATGTACCGATTCCTTCCCTGAATCAGGGTCAGGGAAGCGTTTTCACATTTTGGGAATGCGCGCAATCGATTTCCCGCATAAAATTACCCCTAAAAATGGTCATTTTAGAAAAAAATTTTTCATGGAATAGTCCCTAATTTATACCCCCTTTAAGTTTTTAAATTTTTCGAATTTTTTCAATTTTTTTCGATTTTTTCCACAATAACCCTATATGGAGTTTTGAGAAAAATTGATTACGCGGATTGTCGAACCTTGAAAAAAATTTTAGTCTGCGGCGCTTAATTGTTGTGGGTGATTGAAACGAAAGCCTGTAGAATTTCTTCAAACTCGATGCGCATAAGCGTCTCTATGTACTTGTGGTTCCCGATGTCTTGTTACAAATTAGCGCGAAAATTGCCCTACGTATGCCATTAATTATATCGGCAAGGGAAAAATAAACCTCATTTGGTACTCTGCTTCTGATCTTTAGCGCATTTTTATCGATTTTTCTTTTTCGCTAAACGAGTAAATTAACTTTTCGGAAAAATACGTTATTCCTCTGCATGCCAGTTCTCACGAAATGAAGAAATAAAAAAAAACTCATTAACAGACTGGTAGCATTGGTAACGCAGGAAACATAATATGAGATTTTATTCGATTTTCTTCTCAACCTGGTAGAGATTAGGCTGTTGAGGTTGTTAGTTTTTTACATAAGTGTTGCTCATTCCACTTGCGGGGTAGGAAATTTTTGCCGTCCTACACATATTTGTTAATTTTGTGTCAAGCACACATCTTTGCTCAAAATGGAGAACATCGAAATGGACCTTTTGAATAGGGATGATGACGATAAGAAGATCTATAAGCTAGTTGGGAAGCACGGCGAAGGAGAGCTTATCACTTGGATGCGATATGCTATGCAGACTGGGGATACTTCTTTTGTAGATGAGTAGGTTTCTCCCCCCCCCCACGGCGTATAAAAAATTCGAAAAGGTGAAGGCAAGGGTCAAAAATTTTTTTTATGTCGTCAATCGGCTCAGCTCTCCGAGCGCTTTCGGGGTAGGAAATTTTTTGCCATCCTACACATATTTTTTAAATTTTTCCAATTTTTTCGGATTTTTGAATTTTTTTCCAATTTTTTCGGATTTTTTCAATTTTTTCGTGGCCACGAAGTTTTGTTCCCGTCTGACGTTTTTTTATAACCATTTTAGCCGTGAACGGTTAATTTATAGGTACATCGACACAAAAGTCAAGGAATTCATGTATAACGGTGGTCGAGGAAAACTCGAAGCCGTCGCCGAGCTCGTCAAAATTCGTAACAAAGAGAGGAATGAACGCCTGAACACGTTTGCCAGAAAGAAAGGCAAGGGAAAAGTCGAGCCGAATATACTCCAAGATTTCGATCAAGAGAACCAACAAGGAGATCTTACAAAAGGTAGAAGATTAGTCCCTGATTCTTACCCCCCTTTAAAAAATTTTTAACAAAAATTTAGTTCTAAAAAGACTAGAAGGTGGTACGAATAAAAAGGGAGATTCGAAATATCGTGAAATTATATGGAAGCTTGATGAAAGAGGTACATAAAGCAGGGTGGTTAAAAAAAGCGGATTTTTGCGATTTTTCGACCAAATTTTCGCCAAAAATTTTTTTTCTAAAATAACCCCATGGGGTTTTTCTATGCGAGAAATCGATTGAGCGCATTGAAAAATCTTGAAAACGCGTCCCTGATCCCAAATCAGCCTAAAAAACCGGATTTTTGCAATTTTTATAGTTTTTGGGGCTGATTTGGGGTCAGGGGAAGCGTTTCCAAGATTCTCAGTGCGCGCAATCGATTCCTCGCATAGAAAAACCCTCATAGGATTAATTTAGAAAAAATTAAAAAAATTTTTTTTGGCGAAAATTTGGTCGAAAAAAGATTCCATTTTTTTCTTACATAATTTATTTGTTCTCTCGCATATTTTCTTTACTCACGTCACGATGCCGTCATGGCGCCGCGACACTGTCATGACGTCGCACACCATGTCCAAAATTTTTCGCGGAGAGAATTAAAATCCGCTTTAGTAGAACTGTAGAACAGACTCCCACAACTTTTGTGAAAACATTTCCAAAATCTATCGTTAATTTTCGAGTTATCATCAAAATAAGATTTTGCCTGTAATTTCGAGGGTATTGAAGATATAAATCTTTATATACAAATGCAAAGTCGTTCAAAACAAGCCCATAATGGGTTTTTGGACCTGAAAAACACGAATCCACAAGACGCGTCGCGATGCCGTCATGACATCGCAACGCCGTAATAATGTCGCGACGCTGTCATGTCGCCGCGATGCCGTCATGAAGCCGCCGTGACGTCGCGGTTCTATCATGACGTCGCGATGCCGTCATGATGCCGTCGTGGTGCCGTCATGAAGCCGCAACGCCGTCGTGACATCGCAATGCCGTAATGATGTCGCGACGCTGTCATTACGTCGCGACACCATCGTGACGTATCGATGCAGACATGACGCCTTCAAGAAGCCACGACGCCGTCGTGATAGGCGTCGCGACGTCACGACGACGTCATATGACTTATCCTACGATTTTTTATGACGATTTTAAGTTTGAAAAACCTCTCATTTTCGACGATTTTTCGAAAAATTTCCAAATTTACTTTGTTTGATCTCCTATAGGTTTTTTGGGTGAAGAATACGATTTTAAGGTCATTTGAGTAAGAAAAAATTATGGTTTCAGACTTTTCTTTCTTCCTACAAGCATTGAAACACACGTGGTCATGACGGCATGGAAAAAATATGTGAGGGAAAAAGATATTGTGTGAGAAAAAATTTATGATGTCGCAAAAATCCACTTTTTTAGCCACCCTGTATTTTTTGAAATAAAAGAGAAAAAATTTCTTAGGTGCAATGGGAGAAAATCTTGTTGGTAGATGTTTGATGCAAGGATCTCCGGTGCACAAGGCGCTAGCCATGAAATTGATCACGTGTTTTCCTAAATTGATCAATGATGTCATGATTTCTGAGGAATATTATGGTATTTTTATGAGACTAACACACGCATCGCGGGGGAGGAAGGGGAAGGCAGTGATGTCGTTATATGGTTCCACATGGTCCATGGATCCCACCCAAAATCCGAGAAAGGAATAAATTTACAGAGTATCCCAAAAAAGTGGAATTTTTCGTGAGAACCTGAAACTGGAACAAATGTTTTGAAAAGATTCGAAAAATTGTAAAAAATTCGAAAAAAATTGAAAAAAATTCGAAAAATTGGAAAAAATTGAAAAAAATTCGAAAAAGGAATAAATTTACAGAGTGTCCCAAAAAAGTGGAATTTTTCGTGAGAACCTGAAACTGGAACAAATGTTTTTGAAAAGATTCGAAAATTGTAGAAAATTCGAAAAAAATTGAAAAAAATTCGAAAAATTGAAAAATTGGAAAAAATTGAAAAAAATTCGAAAAATCGAAAAAAATTAGAAAATTTTTTTTAAAAAAATTGAAAAAATTCGAAAAAAATTCGAAAAATTGAAAAATTCGAAAACATTTGAAAAAAGATTGGTGATTTTTGAAATCTGTGTATTAGAACGAAAACATGAACGCAGAAAAAAATTCGTCCCTGAATTAATAAAAGTTGTATATTGACGCGAAAAATTGTTTAAATTTGCCGTTTTTCATCGACTTATGAAAACTGCCAAAAAATTTTAACAAAAATACACAACTTTTATTGATTCAGGGACGAATATTCACTGCTTTCATGTTTTCGTTGTAATACACAGGTTTCAAAAATTGCCAACTTCAAACTCGATTTTCTCTGCAACTATAACGATTCAGAACATGCCGTAAAAACCAAAATTGCTCCATTTTTCATGAACTTTTTGAGTATTTTTTCATAGTGTTTTTTTTCGAGTGGAGTAGCGCTTTAAAATGAAGTTTTTAGGACTATCTCCTCTTCACCAAGCTATAGTAAATGAAGATCCTCATCTTGTATGGTTCTTATTGAGAAAGGGAGCCAAAATGGACCAGAGATGTTTTGGCGCGTTTTTCTGTGCGGATGATCAAAAAGCCAGTCGGACAGATTCGCTTGAACATGAATATGTGGAGATCTCATTTAAGACTAACTATCATGGGTAACACAGAACAGAACTTTTCTTTGCTGCATACAAAATTCAAATAATAGCCGGATATCAAGCATGAAAACGCTTCCTTGATCCTGATTCAGGGAATGGAGTTGGTGTATTGACACGAAAATTGAAAAAATTTCTATTTTCGTCCTGAAAACGCGATTATCTCTCTCGAATTTTTTCCTTTTCTTCGCCCGAAAGCATTCATCTATGGGTAATTTTATGCGAGGAACCGCTTGCACGCACTTTTTAAGCATGAAAAAATTATCTTGACCCTGATTCAGGGAATGGATTCGATGTATTGACACGAAAATCGAAAATTTTCTTTTTTCTCCCGTACACCAACTTTATTCCATGAATCAGGATAACACAACCAAAAAAACTATCACAACCACTAAAGTATAAACTTTTTTTAGACGTATGTACTTTGGCGAATACCCACTTGCCTATGCCGCTTCTATAAATCAATACGATTGCTATAAAATTTTACGTTCCAACAAAGCTGACCCTAATCTAAAAGACACGAATGGAAACACGGTTTTGCACATGATTGTCATCCATGACAGATTGGTATGTGTGAAAAATGAAAATTTCGTGGCAAAAGTTGATTTTTAGGAGATGCTCAAACTAGCCTACAATACGGGTGCAAAGTTAAATATTGCAAATATGCAAAATTTGACGCCTTTGACACTAGCTGCTAAAATGGCTAAAAGAAGGGTAAAATTTGTTAAGTTACGCATAGAAGAAAAAAATTTTTTCGAATTTTTTAAAAAATTTTCAATTTTTTCAAATTTTTTTTTAATTTCGATTTTTTTCAATTTTTTCCATTTTTTTCGATTTTTCTCAATTTTTTTGAATTTTTTAAAAAAAATTTCGAATTTTTAAAATTTTTTTCAATTTTTCGATTTTTTAAATATTTTTTCGAATTTTTTAATTTTTTTCGATTTTTCACAATTTTTTTTGCAACTTTTTCAATTTTTCAAAAAATTTTTTCGAAAAACTTTCCCTCATTCCTAAACTTGTGCCAAAGTTACTATCTTTTGAGTTTCTTCCCCCCCCCCGGTCTTGCTGTCTAGAATCAGACTGCCATCCACGAAATCAAATTTTAGATGTTCGAAGAAATCCTCCAGTTAGAATGCAGTGTTGTTTGGAGCTATGGGGATGCTATAAGTATAGCCTATCCTCTAGCAAAAATTGATACCATCGATGAAGAAACTGGAACCATGCATGATGATTCAGCACTTTCTCTTGCGGTCTATGGAGTAAATTTTTCAAGGAAAATTTTTACCCAAAAATTATAGGAAACAGAGGAACACCTAGAGCTATTAGAAGGTCTCCTAGAAGACATACTAGACGCCAAGTGGAGGAGCTTTGGGAAGAGAAAGTAATATTTTTCACAAATTATATACGGGCGTTCTCCAGTCAAGAGAAAATGTCACCGTAGTGAAGTGGCAAGCGATCACTTTTCATTCAAGGGTTCGAACTCGTCAGAGTCGAGGGATCGATCCCACCAGGGCTAAGATTTTATTTGATCGATTAAAAAAAGTTGTTCAAGGAAACCCCACAATGAAATGGATGGTTTTTTCAATTTTTTCGAATTTTTTGATATTTTACATTCTCCGCTCTGACGAGTTCGAACCCTTGACTAAGTGCAAAGTGAGACACTTGCCACTTCGCCATGGTTGATAACTTTTTTTTATATTGGAGGGAAATACCAATAGAGTACGAAAGACAAAATATAAAAGTATACCAAACTCGATTTTCATGGACAAGTGGCTATGAAGACATATTTACATTCTAGCAAGCGCGGGTTCAATCCTCCTGCTAATCGAAAAGTTTTTGTTTTTCTTGAAATTTTTTGCACATGCCTGATTTTTGTTCTAGATTATTTTTTACCCAACCAGGGTTAATTCTGTTAAAAAATTTTTAGATGGTCGATGAACGTCATGGCATTTTCAATTTATTGGCTTTTTATTTGCTTATCATTTATGACAAGGCCTTTTAATGAGACCACCAATGTATATAAGAATAAACACTGTTTCATGGCGATCTTCCAAAAAGCTGAGCGCTCATGGCCAAGTGGCTAGGATGCTGGCCATTCATGTTATAAGCACGGGTTCAATCCCACCAGGGTCGAAATTTTTATTTTAGCAAATCAGAAAAAGTTGTAAAAGTAAACCCCTTGAAAATGGCATGAAAAATTTTTGCCTATCATCCTACTAATTTCAATTTTTTCGAATTTTTTCAGTTTTCTTCAATTTTTTTCATTTTTTTAAATTTTTCCGATTTTTTCAATTTTTTTCATTTTTTCCAATTTTTTCGAATTCATGGGATTGAACCCCAATAACATGAACGGACAGTGTCCTAATCATTATGCCATGCGCGCCTAACTTTTTGAAGCTTCACCATGAAACAAAGTTTATATAGGGATAAGTGAAAAATGAAAAAAATCGCAAATTTAGGATATAATGAATGATCAAACAATTGTATTACCATATAATACAACTTTTCCAAATTGCTCATGGAGATTTATTGATGCTTTGTTGTATGAAGAACATCATTATCATGATATAGAAACATGTACTATACCAGGTATAGTCTGTTTCCGCGCCATGTGAAAATTTCCGCAAGCTCATAGCGCATTGGATAAAGAAGAAGCCCGTCCGATCTGATATGTTAAGCAACGTTGAGATCGCCAGGTTCAATCTCGCTAGGGAAAACTTTTGATTTTTAAGAAAAGTACCTGGAGACTAGCGAGACGTCCAAATCGTAATTACAGTGTTCCGATTTCTTGAAAAAAGTTGGAAAAATATTGAAAAATTCGAAAAAAATTGAAAAAAATATGAGAAAAATTGAAAAAATTAGAAAAAATTGAAAAAATTAGAAAAAAAACTAAAAAAATTCGAAAAATTGGAAAAATATTGAAAAATTCGAAAAAAATATAAAAATTTGAAACAAATTCGAAAAAAATTGGAGAAAATTGAAATAATTCGAAAAAATGGGAAAATTGGAAATTAGCGAAATCAGGGCCTCGCTCCCGAGCGGTGCTTCCGAGAGGTGCTTCCGAGTGGCGCTCCCGATATGCGAATTTCGGATTATGTAACGATTTTCATTACGTAACAAAACATTTCTCAAAATTTTTCCAGTGGGACACCCCCCATGATTGACACCCCAGACGGACATTACACGTTCTATATAAGAAGATAATGATAGGCAAAAATTCTACGAGGTCCAATTTATTTTTAGCATATCATTATTTTCTAGAAAATGCAAAATTTTGGTGTGGCGACAGTTGAGGACGGGCACTTGAGGATGAGACATTTGAGGATGTCTATTTGAGGACTTGACACTAGAGGACGGGCGCTTGAGGACGGACATTTGAGGATGGGACATTTGAGGACGTGACATTTGAGAACGGGACATTTGAGGACGGCCATTTTTAAACAGGACATTTGAGGGCGGAATATTTGAGGATGGGTGTTATTTAGGGCCTAAAAAACATATCCCACCTTTGTTCCTCAAATGTCCCGTCCTCAAATGACCCGTTTACAAATGGCCGTCCTCAAATGTCCCATCCTCAAATGTCCGTCCTTAAATAGCCATTCTCAAATGTCTCATCCTCAAGTGCTCGTCCTCAACTTCGCCACGCTAAAATTTTACCCTAGCGAAATCGAACCTGGTTGTCTCAATGTTGTTTAAAACACCTTTTTTAAGAAAACAGAGCTTTACGTCACAAAACGTGTCACAAAATTTTTTAAGGGTTATTAATTTTTTGTGCGATTTTCTCATTTTTCTATCGATTTTCATCAAAAGTAACCTTTAAGAAAATTGTAGAAGAAATCAATCTCTACAACTTTGATAAAAGAAATTTTGAACCAATCTTTCTAGAAATCGATCAAATCCATTATCAAAATAAGTATCCTTATAAAATTTTTGTGACACCCAAAGCTCGGTTTTCTCGAAAAGTTTGTTTTAACTTACCAGATCGGAAGGTCTGCTTCTTTAACCACTGTGTTATGGGCTTACAAAAATCTTCACCCTAGATTGGGAACGGACTATAGCACTTGTAATTTTAGAGGTAGGATATGACAACGAAGATCGCATTGTATTTCTTGAGAAAAAGGGCAATGAATGCCATTTGGTTAGATACTTCAACTATGGCTATGAAGGCTATGTAAAAAATGGTTGAGTTTTACAACAAATTCAAAATTTAGATCCGTTTATTGTGCGAGCCGGTAGTTTGGCTGGGCGCTCTTTATCAAGTAGTCCACGAAATTCTCAAAATTTATCATATGGGGCGTAAAAAGTATTTTAATATAATGGTAAGGCATAAAAGATTTGTATAGGGCATTTCTCAGATAAGTGAAAAAAATCATCACCCATGGTGAAGTGTTAAGCCTCTCAAATTGCACTCAAATGTTCGAAAGATCAATCCCGCTAGGGCGTAAATTTTATTAACAGATTCAAAAAAATTTTATTCAAGGAAATCATTAATAAAATTGAGATTACATATAAGAATTAATATGTTACTATATTAGGCATCTTCCACCGAGACTCTTTGAGTTTGTATCTTTAAAAAATTCGAAAAAAATATGAAAAAATAAGGAAAAATTCGAAAAAATACGAAAAAATTGAAAAAAAAACGAAAAAATTGAAAAAAATATGAAAAAAATTGAAAAATTAAAAAAATTCTAAAAAAATTTGAAAAAAATTGAAAAATTAAAAAAATTCTTAAAAAATTTGAAAAAAATTGAAAAATTAAAAAAATTCTAAAAAAATTTGAAAAAAATTGAAAAATTAAAAAAATTCTTAAAAAATTTGAAAAATTGAAATGGAAGATTTCCTTTAAAGGGGAGCGTGCTCTGTAGCCGGATCTCGAAAAAAAAATTTATTTTACAAAAAAGACCCTATCGGGGGTAATTTGATGCGAGAAATCGATGGCACGCATCCCCGAAGCGTGAAAATGCTTCCTTGACCCTGATTCAGGGAAAATATAGATTTTTTTCGACCTTTTTTTATGCTAGTACTTGGTTTGAAAAGAAGTTACTCCATGAACAAGCCTCGATGGTGCAGTGACAAAGCATCGGCTTATAGGTTACAAAGATCACTGGTTCAAATCCCGCTTGTAACCAATTTTTTGCACAAAGTAAAAATTTTGCAAAATTTTTCGATTTTTACTTTGTACAAAAAATTGGCTACAAGCGGGATTTGAACCAGAGACCGTTGTGACCAATAAGCCGCTGCTTTGTCACTGCACCACCAAAGCTTGTTGATGGAGAAACGTCTTTTCAAACCAAGTACTAGTGCTTTAAAAAAAATTAAAAATCTATATTTTCCCTAAATCAGGGTCGAGGAAGTATTTTCACTCTTCGGGAATGCGCGCAATCGAATTCACGCATCAAATTACCCCCAGTAGGATCTGTTTTGTGAAAATAAATTTTTTCGAGATGCGGCTACAAAGTACAACTGTTTTAATCGGGTCAAATCAAGTTTTGCCCGGTGGAATCGAACCCTCGACTATTTGAGTACAAAGTGAGACGCTTGCCGCTTCACCATGGGTTCACTGATGCTTCACCAGCGGTATTTTTTTTATCTTAGTGGGAAATGCGCTATAACTCAAACTTTTAGAAATCTTTCCCTGAAAAGATCTTATACGAAATCTCGTTGACCTTAATTTTAATCATCCCTTTCATAAGAGGGTTATGCTTGGCAACCGGAGAACTAGCTGGGGACTTTTGGCTTTTATTGGATAATACTTTGTCAATTCTCATAGTTATTTTTTCGACAATGCATTTTTTGTTCTTCCTTCGATCGATTAAATTTGTTGGGCCGTTTATCGTGATGTTGTACTCTATTATCAAAGTGGATGTGACGAGATTCTTTCTTATTTATGCAATTTTTATGCTGGGTTTTTCACAAGGTTTGTTGGAGAAAGAAGCGGATACGCTTGTCCCCCCTCCCTATTGAGGCAGCTTTTTCCGGAACTTCGGAGCTACTACACAATATGGAGGGGGCCACCCACGTAGAACAATTTTCAAAATTTTTTCTGCAAATGACTCCTCTAGGGGTAAAAACATGCGAGAGGGAGAATCCGAATTTAACATTTTCGATGCTGAAAAAATTAAAAAATCAGAAATTTAAAAAAAATTGAAAATTTCGAAAAAATTTTAAAAAATCGAAAATTTTTTAAATTTTTTTCGAATTTTCTCTAATTTTTTCTAATTTTTCAATTTTTTAAAAATTTTTTTGATTTTTTTCAATTTTTATCAATTTTTTCGAATTTTCTCTAATTTTCAATTTTTTTAAAATTTTTCGATTTTTTCCAATTTTTTTCGAATTTTCTCTAATTTTTTATTTAAAAAAAATTTTTTTTTAATTTTTTTCAATTTTTATCTATTTTTTAAAAAAATTTTCGAATTTTTCAATTTTTTAAAATTTTTTTAGATTTTTTTCAACTTTTATCAATTTTTTTCGATTTTTTCCAATTTTCTCTAATTGTTCAATTTTTTAAAAATTTTTCCCAATTTTCTCAATTTTTTTCTAATTTTTTCTCTTGTCGGTTCTATTTTATCATTACTAGTTGTTTTATATGCGCCTGTTTTTAGGCCTATACATCGTTTTCCTGTCATGCCAAAGAAAATACTACCAAGACTTGCTGCTCCAGTGCAATACGACGGGCATAGATTTTGA
>OZJO01000838.1:0-17289 GCA_900406225.1 Acrobeloides nanus | reverse complement strand
TACGCTAGTCCCCCCCCCCCTCCCTATTGAGGCAGCTTTTTCCGGAACTTCGGAGCTACTACACAATATGGAGGGGGCCACCCACGTGAAACAATTTTCAAAATTTTTCTGGAAATGACCCCTCTAGGGGTAAAAAAATGCGGGGGAATCCAAATTTGACATCTTCAAAGCTGAAAAATTAAAAAATCGAAAATTTAAAAAAATTTGAAAAATTCGAAAAAAATTGAAAAAATTTTAAAAAATCGAAAATTTTTTTCAATTCTTTCGAATTTTCTCTAATTTTTTGATTTAAAAAAAAAATTTTTTGATTTTTTTTCAATTTTTATCAATTTTTTTCGATTTTTAAAAAATTTTTCAATTTTTTTCGAATTTTCTCTAATTTTTCAATTTTAAAAAAATTTTCGAATTTCTTTAATTTTTTTCTAATTTTTCCGAATTTTCTCAATTTTTTTCTAATTTTTCAATTTTTTTTTAAATTTTCGATTTTTTTCACTTTTTTTCGAATTTCTTTAATTTTTTCTAATTTTTCAACCACTGTCCGACCTTCCCCCACCCGTTATCACCGTGATCATTTTTCATTCATTTTGCTGCCCCCTCCATCCCCACCCAAACGTCATAATGTAATATCTGGACACCACCTATGGAGTGCCAATTTCTAGTGAAACGGATTATAAAAGCGCACGCCGCAACTCTTTTTGAATATTTTTTTGCAGAAAGGGTTATTACTCTTGTCGGTTCTAGTTGTTTTATATGCGCCTGTTTTTAGGCCTATATATCGTTTTCCTGTCATGCCAAAGAAAATACTACCAAGACTTGCTGCTCCAGTGCAATACGACGGGCATAGATTTTGAGAAAAAAGAATGTACTGATGGTAATTTTTCTTCAAAAAATTTCCATTGACAAAAGATTTAGGAACGAATATATCAACTCCTGAATCATATAGCATGATGAAAGCACGGGAATGGAATTTGATGTACAATCTGGTTGAGTCAATCATGTGGAGTTTTATTTCCACTTTCTCAGAGGGTGCCAAATTACAATCGGTGTAAGATTTTTCTAACTTGGATACTTCATAGCAAAGTAGATAAGGTAACCGCCCGTCCGATCTGGCAAGTTAAGCAACGTTGAGACTGCTAGGTTCGATCCCACAAGGGCAAAATTTTGATTTTAAAAAACTTTTATGCTAAAAATGGAGCAAAAAATTTTTTTTAATAAAATTTAAAATTTCCCCTTATGGGACCGAACCTGGCGGTCTCAATGTTGCTTAACTTGCCAGATCGGACAGGCGGCTACCTTATCCACTTTGCTATGCTGTATCAAACTTTTTCTTACCGACTGCTGAAACAGACTTATGGGGGGGGGGGGGGATAATATCGCGGTCTACCGGCTAAAATGCAAAACCTGTGAATCCACTGGGAATCGAGCCCGGTGCCTCCGGCTTGATGAGTCCGGTATTCTACCACTAGGCTATGAAGCCACAAAATAAGAGTAGCAAAATTTTGGCCTATTTTTAGGAAACTTTATTCTCGTATGAGTACTTGTAGAGCTTCGATAACTTTAGTTGCTGGAAAAGTTAGTACAATTTTTAATATTCCCCCAAGAAAATTTTCAAAAATTGTAGATCATCTTCGCGATTTTTTTGTTCATGGCTTTTATAGTGTTGTTTCATTTGTTTATAGCGATGTTAGAAAGAACTTATGAGACGATCTTTGAAAAACAGAATAAGGAGTATAAAAGACAAGTATGTTCAATATTTTTTGGAATTTTTTCAAATTTTCGAATTTTTTCTTAATTTTTTAGAATAATTTCATTTTTTTCGAATTTTAACGATTTTTTCGAATAATTTCAATTATTTTCAAATATTTCAGTTTTTTTCAATTTTAACGATTTTTTCAATTTTTCCAATTTTTTTTTCAATTTTTTCGGTTTTTTTCAATTTTTTTGCACGAAAATTGAATTTACTCCCTCAATTTTAGTGGGCACAAGCCATATTGTTGTTAGAACTAGCCTTGAATCCTAGAGACCGACTGATAGCATTAATGAAATATTCGAAACCCATCGGGACGAATAAAAAGAAAAGAGCTTTTGTGGTCAATCGGAAAGTAAGACCAAAAATCCAAATATGCATGCGAAACAAACCAAATTTAGCACCATAATCTAACAGTAACAGAGAAATTGATAAAGGAACAAGAAGTTATTGCTCAACGCGAAGCCAAACGAGCTTTCTATAAGCGAAGACTTAAAGTAGGATGGATTGACATATCGGGGCTACCACACGATAGGGGGGAGGGGCCACCCACGTGAAAAATTTTCTAAAACCCATTTCTAGGACATTACTCATTCCATGTCTAAATACCACCATAGTGATCAAGAAATAAACAACAATAATAAGCATGGATAAATTGTATACCCTTAACGCAAGTGTAGAAGAAATAATGTAAAAAGAAATTGTTTAAAGTCATTTTCTTAATAAATTTTATACGTCATAAAGATAGAGCCACCCTCATTTTTAGGATGGTTCTGGGCTCTAGAGTTAACGGTCGAAAACATTTTTAATCAAGAGATAGTGATCGAAAAACATGGTTTCGCACAAAAGTTGGTATCCATTCCGGTTAATAACTTTAAAAAATACGATTTTCCATGCTGTGTACTAGGTTGTCGATCGTTTCTTGTGTAACAGTTATACTGTATGGTGTTGTTCGAGAGTGGTGTTACACAAGATTGTTTATTATCTGCCTATATGTGGCTAGCTCGTATACTAGTGAGAGGTAAGACAAGCTATTCGCCCAGGCTAGTGTTTATTAGACTATCTCTTGTGTGTCTATGGTCACAATGTTACAACACATAAGTATTTCCGGGGGCTACACTTGGTCGATATTCATCCAAGCTCGCCCAGATTGCGTCTTTTAGCTCTTATACAGTGTTGTAGCGTTTGTTTTCGGCACAAATTCGTCGCACAAGGATTCCCCAGAGATTCTCGATCAAGTTTAGATCGGGAGAGCAAGCAGGCTGCACTTTCATTATGATTCATAACTTGGAGAATACGATTCGCCATGCTATGTACTAAGTTGTCGATCGTTTCTTCGTCGATATCCATCCAAGCTAGCCCAAATTGCGTCTTTTAGCTCTTGTACAGTGTTGTAGCGTTTGTTTTCTGCATAAATTCGTCGCACAAGGATTCTCCAGAGATTCTCGATCAAGTTTAAGTCGGGAGAGCAAGCAGGCCAATCCAATAAATCGATTTCGTTGAGATTAAACCAAGTCATAGTTACTCGACTGGTGCGTTATCTTGGACAAAAACGAAGTTTTCATTTGATGACGTTGGTAAAACGGACGCAGACAGTGTTGGATGACACTCACGTAATGAGGTGAATCTATTCAATGCCAATCGAAGCTTTCCAATAGAGCTGCAGGCACCCCAAGCCATCACATTACCACCTCTAAACTTGCGTCTCGAGAAAACGCGTTTTTCCTTCTTCAGATCATGCCAATAATTTCTTGATCTATCTAGTCTGTCAAGATTAATCTTCTTTTCGTCACTCCAAATCACCTAAACAATGTCAATGAGCTCTTGCGACCAACCCCCTAAAAGACTCCAAAAGAACCTACCTTAGATCAATCTCTGTTCATGTTCTGTCGCTCAAAATCGAGTTGGTGACGCTTGTAATCATTCGTAAGAGCTGGCGCACGTTTCATTTTGTGGCGAACAAGCATGGGATTCTTCACAATTGCTCGTCGGACCGTCCTTGGTGTAACATTCAGGTCCAAGTTACTTGTGATCTTGACGCTTGTCTTGGTTAGTTCAAGGCTGCACAGTAAATTTGATGCTGTCTCGCTCGGACGACCAGAAGGCTTCTTTGTGCACCATAGTTTCTTATGAATTGCTATTTCAGATTCCAACTAAACGTAGATTCTCGTTGAAGACTTGTAAGCAAGATTGAACAGTTAATGAAAAAAATCGAGAAAAATAGGGTGAACTTATAATTTTATGGAGCAATGTACAGTAATATAACAATGAGAAAACAAAAGTTAATAAGCATAATACAATTAACAATCAACACAAAAACAACAAGAAAAATAATCAATCATATAGCGGTTCAAGATTTTTTCACTTATTGGATTTCAGATAGAATCATATGAACGTGAACGATGATGCTTATAGTAGTCACGAGATCGTCGTCTTCGGAATCTGAAAAATAACAAAAATAAAAGTTATGTTTTTGTTTATTGAAATGGGGGATTTTTTGGAACTTATGCACTTCGGACCCTCCAAAAATTTGGGGGGTCCGAAGTGCATAAGTTCCGATTTTTTTCCATCACTAGTGATGCTCAAAGTTACAACAAGTGACAATTTTTGTAACTTTGAAAAATTCCTACCTTTGACGTTTTTTACGATTGACACGACGCTTACATCGATAATTTGAACGAGAACGATCATGTCGCAATGCATGACTTCGGTTATTGCTAAAACGTTATCCATTTAACTCAATTTAAACAAAACAGTGACGAAGCCAGAAATTTTTTGAGGGAGAGGAAATTTTCAAAATTTTGCCTTGGTCTCCCCTTACGTTTTTTCGAAAATGTTTGGGAAAAACATATGGAGAAACTCTTATGATTTTTTCGATTTTTCAAAAATCACTCTAGTCCCCCTTGTTTTTTCGCGCCAAAGGCGCGAAAATTATTCTGTTAAAAAATTGAGATAAAGCAAAAACCAGCGCAAAAGTTTTTTTTGTTGAGAAATGCTTGTTTTTAAGCTGAAAACTCTCAGAAAATGAAAATTTTTTGATGAAAAAATTACGATTTTTGGTAAAAAAATTAAAATTTTTGTAATTTTTAGTGAAATTTTGGTCATTTTTGGTGAAAATTTTTGCGCAGACCTCGGGGTGCTGCACACCTTTGTGTTTCATATGCTAGGATAACCTAAAACAACTTTTTTTGAAAAAATCCTGATGGCCCCCCATTATATTTTCACCAAAACTAATCAAAATTTACCAAATTTTCAATAAAAAATGTCCAAAAAATTTTCCATTTTCATTCAAAATTCGTCTTTTTTGCCAAAAATCGTATTTTTTTAAACATTTTCAGCTAAAAAGAAGTGATTTTCAACAATAATTTTCGCATCTGTGCAAAAAAACATAAGGGAAGGGGACTAAGGGAATTTTTTTCGATTTTGTTCAAAAATCACTTTGGTCCCTTTCTGCTGCCTACGTCACTGAACAAAAATACAAATTACTGAGAAATTCGACTTGGGCTATGAACAACTTGAGAAGCTCTTCGCCAAATAGCTTCACCAATCCAATCCGGCTGATTTGGTTCGCTTAGATATTCATTTGACTTCTGAGTGGCAATGCGAGGAATTTCGGCTTCAAGAATCATCGGTTCATCATCATCAGAAATCGTTATCACTTCAACTAAACAAACACCATATAACGTTTTTCACAGATAGATTTAATAAAAAGTGCCGGTTATATAGAAAGGTGCGAAGTGGCGCCAACTGCACGCATAATGTTACGGGTTCAATCCTGCGCGGAGCCATTTCTTTTGTAGTGTACAAAATCGATAAAAAATTTTGCCTTGGAGTATTTTTAGCCCAAAAACATTTGATGTTTTTATTACTCCAAAACCTCCGAAAAATGACTTTTTTCAATTTTTATGCAAAACGCACAAAAACGCCTAAATTTGCATAAAAATTGAAAAAAAGTATTCCGAGATTTTGGAATAAAAACATGTTCGTGTGTTTGTGCTAAAAATACTTCAAAGAAAATTTTTTTATCGATTTTGGACACTGCAAAAGGCCCCCTAAAAGGGACCCAAAAATGTTCGAGCGACTTTTTTCCCCTATTTTTTTGTTTATTACTCGTCAAAATAAAGCGATTGGTATCAATTTTTTGAAAATCCGAGTTTATATCGTATTCTAGACTTTAGCCTTGCAAAAAGAAACGGCTCCGCGAGGGATTGAACCCTCGACCTTATGAGTGAAGTTGGCGCCACTTCGCACTTTGCCATGTAACCGACACAAAAAATTTAAATTTGATCATTTTTCATCAAAAATGACCATTTTAAACCAAAAATCGCTATTTTGCCAAAAAAAAATGCAATTTTTTAAAGAAAAATTGTTATTTTTAGTCGTTTTTCACCAAAAAATTTCCCTGGAGGGCCAATTTTACAACCTGGTTCCTCATTGTTAGGGAGAGCAACGATGAAGAAATCAGGGCAGTGATGAAAAACATTTTCAACTAAATACTAAAAAAACCATCTTGCCCCCCCCACATATTTTTTTGCCCAATTTTTCGAAAAAACATGAGGAACTAAGATAAATTTCGAAAATTTTCGGTTAGCCCCCATATATATAGGCTACACCACTGTCTATTAACGAAGGTCGACTGTAATTGAATGTTACCTTGAGAAACGTCCGGTTCTATTTTAATAACATCTCTTGCTGGTTTAGTATCATCTAAGACTATCATATTTTCATTCATATCATTGATTTTATTTGCTACCAATGGGATTTTTTTCACTACATGATTGGGATCTTGCAACCAACTATTCGTATCTAATTCTAACGGCTCTCTATGCAATCTAAAAATGTATAGGGTAGCCGAAAAAATTATTATTTATTTTTTGAGACATGGAAATTTATTTTTTCTAAAAATGATCCCACTCTTTAGGGGCTCTAGGAACTTCCACAACAACAAAAGCGGAACTTCCACAACGAAAAAGTGGAACTATATGCCAAGAACATTTGTTTCAAAATCAACAATCTGACTTCAAAAATCATGCTCCTGCCTTGGATGGTCGTGTGATGTCTAGCGTGTCTTTGACTATTGTTTAGCTTGTTTCAGATAAAAGTTAGAGCTTTTCAGAGGCCCGATCCTGAATTCAAACTTCTATAATTATTCAAGTTGTTTACTCCTTTCAAAAGATCCACAAACTAAGTTTTCCACAACATAGTAGTAGGATATAAACATTATAAATAAGACATAGTATTAAAAAACCTACAGGCGAAGCCAAGGAGAAATTTGAGACTGGCGTGATTCTTCCAATTTCTTTGCTTCAGATTTCGAACCTGGTACAATATCAATGAAGACAATGTTCTCCAATTTAACAAGTCGGTACTATAAAAAATTGGGTTTGATAGGGACAAAAATCAAAAATTTTTTTTCAAGTTCAAAACTTTTTTCAACTTCCTTCCTCATTTTCCTACTCAATTCAGTACCAAAAAAGGTTAAAAACTAGACTAAACCTACCAAAAGTGGTCTAATCGATTCAATCATACGTGGAGCAACTCCACAATTTTTTTGGAATCGCCTTTTTTCGGAGTCAAAATCACGGCGTTCTTTAAGAGGATCGGCTAAAAATTGTTTTCATGCCCGAATTTCAACAGAACAAATCCGTTCACCTATTTTAATATTGTTATCAGGTTGAAATTCTATAGTTTTATTCCATTCTAGCTTAAATGACACATTAAGCTTTGTCGAATGTGGAACATTATGAACGGGCAACTCAATATTGTTCACTGAACTTTCTGATACTAACTTTTGAATTCTGTTCATATTTGCTAAAAAAGATTGCAAATCGAGGCACCACCTCATTTTTCCCCCACGATCACATATAGTCCGTTTCAGCCCCAACTATAAAAAAGCTGGACCCAAAATTCAAAGTCCGAAGTTAGCATCCCATCCAATCTGGCAAGTTAAACAACGGGCCCGCAGGTTCGATCCGAAAATTTCGATATACAAAAAAAACTTTCCTTACAAAGAATGGAACAAAAATTTTTTGCTCCAGTCGAAATCAAAATGAAATGGGTATCGAAACTTCATAAGAAATTGTCATTTTAAGCTGAAAATGACGGTACTTGGCAAAAATTATGAATTTTGAAAAAAAATTTAACAATTTTGAACATTTTTAGTGAAAATGAAAAAGTTGGTGATTCGATGAAAGGTCGAAAACATGTAGTATCGTGAAACCCCTGTCCCTCGCCCATGAACTTGCCACACGTGTGAAATTCGATATTTCACATCGTGGGGCAAAAGTTCGTAGGGAAAATGTGATCGTGGGGCAAATGAAATGGTACCCAAATCGAAGATATACAGCTAACCTTGGGAATTTGAGTCCAACACGTTTAATCCTGTACTTGCGCCAGCAACTGTACCATTGTTGTCGTTCCTCCACAAAATCATAATTTCTTCAACATGGTCATCATCTCTAATTCTAGGCGAATTTTGCGTGAAAATGGATGTGTTTTCACGTCGAATTTTGCCGTAGTTCATTTGGTGTGTCGTTGCTCCATCTTCGAGACCTAAATTATCGCGTTCTATAGCAATATCAAGTTAATAAAATACCCGTTTTTCTTGCCTTGCCAAAACTAGCACGCACTGTTTTCGGTTTTTCAGATTTACAAGAACTTGTTGGAAATAGAAACATTGTTAGACTAAAAATATGAAAGAGAAATGACGGCTAAAGTGGCGAATTTGAATATTTTTCGGACTTTAGAAAATCCGGTTCTAAATGCTTTTCTCGCCGAGTTATGATCGAAAAATCAAAATTGTCGGTCGAGCGTTTTTTACGAACTAGAGGGGTACAATATGTCTATTTTTAAGGATTTTAAAGGGGGATATTTTTACGGCCTATCTCCGAACTCTGGAAAACTTTTTGAAAATTCGATTTTTTTACCCTTTGGTCCTCCCTTGGGGTAAAAAATCGAATTTTCAAAAAGTTTTCCAATTTGGCTGATTTTTTGTACTGGGGGTTTTTCGGCATGAGGAACTCGAACCCGAAGGAATTTTTTGATTTTGACCACAAGGGGTTAAAATCCCAAAAACGGGGGTTTTACCTCAAACGGCCACCTCTTTGTAAATCATTTTTTGACCATATTCCTGAGATCTAGGACAAAAAATAACGGCGGATTCGTTTCAGCGCCTAGAAAAACCCTAGGAGGGTCAAAAATTTCGTCAAAAATCGACTTATATAGCCAAATATCAATAGTTTAAAATAAGGATACATCTTTGAGCCAAATTTAAAAAAAAAGTTTGGGTATTGACACGAAATCTTTTTGAGCGTAACTCATGTTTTCGTGTCAATACTCAAACTTTTTTTTAATTTGGCTCTCAGAAATGTATCCTTATTTTAAACTATTGATATTTGGCTATATAAGTCGATTTTTGACGAAATTTTTGATCCTTCTAGGGTTTTTTTCTCGAAAGTGAAAAAATCGGCACTAGGGGTTTCCTGATAGTGCATAAGTACCAAAAAATGCAAGGCTTGGAATTAGGATGGAGTTTCGAATTGAGTCTCGTGGATTTTGGTCTCGAAAAGTGCGATTTTTTGGCACTAGGAGTTTCCTTATGCTTAGGGCCGCCACTAATACGTTCGGACGGCTCCCGAACGGACTTTAGTTCACTAATAACTTCACTAATTGCGTTCGGACGCGTTCTGAAACGTTCAGACGCGTTCAGAAACGTTTGGATGCGTTCGGAAACGTTCGGATGCGTTCGGGCGCTCGTCCGAACGTTTCCGAACGCCTATTAGTGATGTGTCCGAACGGAATTAGTGATGTTATTAGTGATAAATTAGTGAAGTCAAAAATTTCCGAACGAATTAGTGTCGGCCCTTATAGAACAACAATGCCCTTACAAAAATATCCTTACAGGTCTAAAAAAATTTTTCGTAAAAATCCTTTTACCATTCGATAGTACTCACGAGTACTAACTAATAACACAAAAAGTACGGCACTAGAAGTTTCCTTTCCGTCGTAAGGAAATTCCGTAAGGGCTAGGGTTGCATAACGCCACCTTTTTGTACCATTTTTTAACTAATGCCACCGTTTTGCCACCAATTTTTTGTCATTTTTAAAGAAAATCTTTAAAAGCCACCTTTATAGATAAGAATTGCTACCTTTTTTAAAAGTCATTATGCATCTCTAGTAAGGGCATTGTTCTGTAAGCGTAAGGAAACTCCTAGTGCCGGTTTTTTCACTTTCGAGAGTCTCATCTCAATCTCGACATTTGGCTCGAATAATTTTCTGATCATTTTCAGCTTAAAAACAAGCATTTTCAAAAAAATTTTCGCCTGCGGCGCTGTTTACCTTACTGAGAAAGCTTAAGCCTCTACCCCTAAGCCCATTCCTAGGCCTAAGTTTAAGCCTAAGCATAAACCAAAGCTTCATGCTTGATTTTTTTCGTTTTCAGCTTAGTATTAGAGCTTTTGGCAACGCCACTTTTTTTAAACTTTTGGCGTTGCCAAAAGCTCTAGTACCTTCAGCTTGAGGGNTTCAGCCTGGTATTAGAGCTTTTGGCAACGCCACTTTTTTTAAACTTTTGGCGTTGCCAAAAGCTCTAGTACCTTCAGCTTGAGGGGATTTGTACATAAGTACCCTTTTTTTAATATTTTGAATTCGAAAATGTTTAATTTATAGCAAAAATGGAACCTAAAACGAAATTGTTTATGTTACTGGGCAGCGGTGCCGTATTTGGTGGCTATATGTATACAGCGTTCGTTGAACAGATGAAACAAAATCCATTCGATAGACCAGCAGATCCAACACCAGCGAACCCAATTACTATTGCTCATCCAACACCATTACAATGGCCTCATAAAGGAAATTTTGAGTCTTTGGATATGGCTTCGTTAGTTTTTGTGACTTTGGGATCGATCGGGGGGGGAGGGAGAAAAGAATTTAGCTAATTTTTTTGTAAAAAAAATAAATTTCAGTAAATTTGAAAAATTGTTGTTTTATTATTTTTTTCTTCTGAGGTTATTTTTCATTTTTAGAGTTAGGCGCGGCTACGAAGTGTATAAACAAGTCTGCTCAGCTTGTCATTCTATGAAGTATCGCTATTATCGCCATTTTTCTGATCCTGAGTTTGGCTTTATGACGGAAGAAGAAGCTAAGGCTGAAGCAGCTGTGCGTTTTTCATGGTTTTTGAAAAACTCACTGAAAATCCAATTTTTCAGGAAGCGTTGATCGACGATTTAAGCGACAAAGGGCAGCCAATAAAACGACCTGGAAAATTGATCGATCGTCTGCCATCACCGTATCCGAATAAGATAGCCGCAGAAGCTGCGAACATCGGTAAATATCCACCGGACTTCTCGACTATTATGCTGGCACGCCGACCACACGGTTTTGCGCCTCGTTTCAACACGAATAGCAATGAGGATTATATTTTTTCGATTTTGACAGGTACAATTTTTGGCACTTGGAATGCCATGTGGGACAAAGGTTGATTTCTATATCAATTTTGAGATTAATCGATTTTGAACACATTTATCTCAACAATCAACTTTCTGATCTTCACAGAAGGGGGCATTCCGAATAAGTTCCCAATTTTTTATTATTAACCAAAAAATGAAAAAAATTTACTCGTGCCTATTTTTTCAGGCTATATGGACGCACCAGCTGGTGTAAAAGTTGACGATGGCCAAGCATACAATCCATATTTCCCTGGTGGAGTGATTGCTATGCCACAGCAGCTATTTGACGACGGAATCGAATACAAGGATGGAACTCCAGCTACTCAAAGTCAACAGGCTAAGGATATTTGTAGCTTCTTGCGCTGGTCCGCCGAACCGTTTCATGATAAACGAAAGGAATGGGCTTTGAAGGTGTGTGTGATTTAGTTGATGATTCAGAAAAATTGAGCGCAAAAATTGATTTTATACTCATGTTGCTTAAAACTATCGATTTTTGGCCTCAAAAATTTCCCTTCTATTCAAAAATTTGCACTAAAAAATCGAGTTTTAATCAAATTTTGAGTTGAAAATTTTGTTTTTCTCACCTTCTACAAAACATTTTTCAGGGCTTAGTATTATTACCATTGGTGACTGTGATTATACTGTACATGAAGAAACACACATGGTCTCTTATAAAGAGTCAAAAAGTCAAGTGGCATACTGTGAAGGGACGTGAACCACCGTCGTCGCAACCCAAATCTACTTAGGCGATTATTTATCGTGATTTATTTTTTTTGTTTCTGGTTTAAAAGGACTTTAATGGTATTCGGATTTTAAATTGTGTAATTTGATTGTTAGGTATAATAAAGAATAAAATTTGTTGTTATTAAACTTAACAAATGTTATGATTTATATACAGGGTGTATAAAAAAACGAAATTGGACGATTTTTTCATGTTTTTTCGACTCGAAATTTTTCAAAAATGACTCTAGGGCTAATTTTATCTATTTCTTTTATTTGTTTCTAAAAACTTTCTATGAACTTCAATTTTTGTAGAACTTCAAAAAAATGACAGAAGGCACATCAGAAAGTACAGAAAAAACACCAGCTGCGGTGAAAGCGAAGACTTTGATTAAAGATGTTAACTGCTGGCAGAAGATGACTTCTGGTTTATCAGCAGACATCTTCTGCCAATTTATGCGAGGAATCGATTGCGCGCATTCCCGAAGCTTGAAAACGCTTCCCTGATTTAGATGAAGATCAAGATGGAACACAAGAAAGGGATGAAAAACAAGAAGTTCAAGATGGAAAACAAGAAAGAAATGAAAAACAAGTTCAAGATAGGAAACAAGAAGAGATATGGTATCAATCGAAATCTTTTTGAATCATATTTTTCTGAATATTGTTGGAAAGTGAGTCCTAAAGTAAAAGAGTGTCTTTATCCTCTATCCGCCGTTGTGCATACCACTCTAGTTCTAGTGATAAAGGCATCATTACTATGAAGTCAGAAACAAAGGACAGTTGTGAACATGGCATTCACATGAACCTTATGATACTTTGTACTCTCATTATTTATTTACTGTTCGTAAATATTTTATATCAAACAAAGAGTACTATACCGCTAAACAAGTGCATGACCTTTTATAAGAGAATAAAGATCTTTGTTGGTGTTTAAATTACCTGTATTCAAGGTGTATTTCTTTAATATAAACAATTTGAATAAAACTTCTACGTTATTCATATACCTGAATATAAAAGGCATTGGTAGACTTGGTAAACTAGCCTATGTGATTTTTATCGGTCATTCATGGAACAAGGGGACCTCGTATTGCTTGATCGTTTCATAGCGATAAGAGGCAATTAGAAAAAAGCGAAATCAGTGCAAAAAATAACAAACTAGTTTTAGCCAAAATTGCATCATTCTAGTGAAGCTTGTAGAACAATATATAATTTTTAGGTGCGGCATTTCACTTTTAACAAAGTTACAATCAAGAAAAAGCAGAGATTGATCAAAATAATATTAGCTCAAAATTTTAATGTCATCTGACCAATTAGACCATTTTGGCACTTTATCTATTCATGCTGGTCAATCAACTGAAAAGTGGGATTCGAATCAGGTAATTGAGCGTGTTTTTTATTATTGTGGACTAACTTATATATGGAATAAGAGATCATTTTTTCAAGGAATTTGAGGGATGAGAGAGATCCATCTAAAATTGAACAATTCGTGGGGGTCCAGCTTCTACAGGGTGATCCAAAAGTTCTGTCACAACATTTTATAATGAATTAACACAACAAAAACAATGTCCATTTTCGACAAAATTATGGCAGAACTTTTCGGACCACCCTGTAAATGAAGATGATATCCCTGATTCACGTGATATGTGTTAGATAATACTTCCGATTTCGTTATCGACTACATTTAAACTGTCGCCATATGAGTCGAAGAAGGACTATTATTACTATTCGGAAAGTGGAAACCCAACAAGAACGGCTTTAGAAGAAAATTTAGCGGCTTTGGAAAATGCTAAATATTGTAAGTCATATTTATTGGTAGTGTTAAATTCATACTATCCAGTGTGGGGGGGGGGACGGTCCACCCCCATCACCCACCCACCAAGGGAAATTTGGCACCCACCCACCAGACATTTTTTGAAGTATTCCCCCCTCCAATTTTAGGTTAGAATTTGTAAAAATTATATAATTTTTGAGCCAATTTTTTACTTTAGAAAAAATCAGTTTTTACCCTATTTTGAGCTCAAAATCGACTTTTGACTCAATTTTTAACATTTTTCAAAAATTTGCGAATAAAAAAATCAATTTTTGAAAAAATCGTTAAAAAAATTACATCCCCCTTATCCCCCCCCTAATTGGTCATCCACCCACCCTCCCTCCATGCAAGTGTCCTCTCCCTACTGGATATGTATGGTTAGATTCCGGGTCAGGGATCGACCTCTTGGCTGGGAATGGATTTTTCGGGATGCACCTTGGCGGGATTTTCGGGGACGTGATCTAAAAACAATTTTCTTCGAATTTTTCAATTTTTTCAAAGTGTTTCTATCAATTTTTTTAGAAATTTTCAATTTTAAAATTCGAAAAAGACTAATTATTAGCATCAAAATAATATTCATAAGGATAAAAATTTTCAGGTAGAGTTTTTCCTACCGGCATGTCTGCAATATTTGCTATTACAACACTAGTCAAAACCGGTGAACATATTCTTACTGATGTGGATATTTATTCCGGTATTTTTTAAAGGTTAATATCGTCCTTTGAAGAGAGCAAGCTAAATATTTCCCCGGAACTTTTTTTATAACCTTAGGATTCATCTTTCTCTGAAACAATTGCCGATGACTTTTGTCCCAAATAGACATTTGTCTCCTGGGTTTTTTCTCCGAGGACTTTTTCCCATGGAATTTCGCCCCTAACAAGGAACACTTTTCAACTGTCAGTCAGGGAAACCCTTCCTTGACCCTGATTCAGGGAATGAAATTGGTGTATTGACGCGGAAATCGAAAAACTTTCTATTTTCACTCGGAAAACATCCATCTAATTTTATGCGAGAAATCGATTCCACGCATAAAATTACTTCCAGGTGGATGTTTTCCGAACGAAAATAGAAATTTTTTCGATTTTCGCGTCAATACACCAACTCCATTCCTTGAATCAGGGTCAAGATAATTTTTCATGCTTAGAAAACGCACGCAATCGATTCCTCAAATAAAATTACCCCTATATGAGTCATTTTTAGTAAAAGAATTTTCCTGTCCCAAAAAAATTTTTCGGACCTCAAAAATCACAAAAATGAAAACTTTGTTGACTCACCCTGTAACTCTTTAAAAATCCGAACAAATCAATTTTAGACACTATTTCGCTTATAAATAAAATTTTACAACCAACGTATGGAATTGAGATAACCTATGTTGATTTTACGGATATTGATGCTATAAAGAAAGAGCTAAAACTGAATACTAAAGTAGAAAGTTTTTCGAAAAAGTCTAAAATAAAATAAATTTTTAGATGGTATTCATTGAAACACCAACGAATCCTACTATGAAAATATTCGATATAGACGAAATTAATAAAGCGGTTAAAAATTTCAATAAAGATATCTTGGTTGTGGTTGACAATACATTTATTTCGCCTTATTTTTTGGTAAAATTTTCTTTAAAGGATCAGTCCGGTCGGGAAAAAATTGCCATTTTGTTGATACTCGAAAAGTTCATAAAAAATAGAGCATTTTTTGTTTTTACGGCATGCTCTAAATCGTTGTAGTTTTCGAGATAAAGGTCGCCACAAGCTATCGTGTCCCCACAAGCAACGGCACAAGCTATCGTACGAGTGTAAAATACACTCGTACGATGAACGAAATGGCCACAAGCTATCGTACGATGCCATCGTACTGCGTCGTACGACAGCTTGTGGCGATTTCGTCGTACCCTTACGTTAATTTTACGATCGTACGATGACTTCGTACGATAGCTGGTGCCGTGCTTGTGGCGACCCTAATTGCGCTTGAAGTTGGCGATTTTTGAAATTTTGTATATTACAACGAAAACATGTACCTGATAGTTTTTCCCTGAATCAATAAAATCTGTATATTGAGAAGAAAATAATTCAAAATCCTTGGACATTTAGAAAAAAAAATAAATACAGCATTTTTTATAACTTGTCGAGACGAATAAAATGGCACCAAAATTATAGTTTGAACATCATTTTGGGTTATTGAAGCGAAAACATGCGTCAAAAATTGAAAACATTCGAAAAAAATATTAAAATAGGAAAAAATTGAAGCGAAAAAATTCGATTTTTAAAAAAAAAATCCTCCAAATCGGCTTTTTTTGTACGCAGGCGGTATTTTCGGGTATGGGGGACACAGATTCGAAGGCATTTTTGAACTTTGACTGCAGGAAAGGGTCGAATCGGCAAATTTTCTCGAAAATTTTTGAATTTTCTAATGTTTCATCAATCGTTCCAATATCGCTGACCCCAAAAATCGACTATAAACGATATTTCTAGCGTCCTCTTTCTTTTGGAGTCGATATGGTCATACATTCTTGCACCAAATATATCAATGGACATGCGGATGTCCTTATGGGTGCTGTTATGACAAATTCTGAAGAAATTTCTCAACATTTATATCTAATCCAAAAAAGTATGTATCACATCAAAAAATTTAGACATCAACTTTTTAGATGCTGGCTCTGTTCCATCTCCATTCGATTGTTTTCTTGTTATACGTGGTACCAAAACACTTCATGTGCGCATGAGAACGCATATGGAAAATGCTTTTTGTGTAGCCAGATTTTTGGAGACACATCCAAAAGTAGAAAAGGTATACTGGATTAATAACCGAACGTGTATAAATTCCTGCAAAATTTTTTGAACACAGGTGGGAACTGAAACCTTAACAGTGTCGGTGATAACGCTACCTAATAGCGCACTTAACCAGTACACTATTTGGTCACTGAATCATAGGTCGACAAGGGGGGAGCCTTCCCCCTGATCCACTCACTCGTGGACCCAAAATTGAGGGGGACCACCTCATGGACCCCGCCGAACAGTATAGTCCATAAAAATTAGGTGTCAGAAGACTTCAAGCTAAAAAAAGGTCCTTTTTTGGTGGGGGGGGGGGACCACCTCATCGGGGATCCCCTCCCCCCACCTTACTGACCTATGAATGAGTCGTACTAATTTCTAACTTGAAGTAGCGCCAACTGTATCAGATACAGAGAGCGAAAAGAGCTTAGACCCCAAAGTCCCGATCCCCTGAGCACTAGGCTTAGCCCCCACGAGGCTCGAGCCGTTCGACTCCGGGGTGGGGGCTTGGGCCCTCATGGGTTTAAGGCATAAATGGAAAACCAAATAATGGCAAATGATTTCTATTCAAAATTTTAGCGCCTTGGGGTCCCGAAGCCCCCATGGGGCTAGGGTTAATTGAGCCCAGGCACCTAGGGGGACCCAAAGTCAAGGCTCCCTAGGCTCGGGCCATCATGGGAGCCTAGGCCCCCAAAGCCCACGAGGGGGACGTATCAATTGCGTCAAAATTATCCGGATTTTTTGAATTTTCTCATTTTTTCAACAATATTTATTCAAAACATAACAATTGATAACAAC
>OZJO01000837.1:13041-37053 GCA_900406225.1 Acrobeloides nanus | reverse complement strand
TGACTTGCAAGTCAAAAAGTCAATATCAAAAATTTTGATTTTGACTGGCAGTCATTTTTTAAAAACGTTATTTTTTTTCTCTTTTTATCTGAATCTAGGCTAATTTTTTGCGCTGAATTCGAATTTTCAATCATATTTTTAACATTTCTATCATTTCTTCTGGAAAAATGCTTAAAATTATTGTTTAAGAGATACTTTCTTGAGTGTTCAAAGGTTGCCTTAAACAGTTCGAGCGCGCTCCAAGTTGAATTTATAAAGTGAGATTAATGCATGAGAAAGTTTTTTAAAGTCATTTTTATTCAAAACTCGCATACCCAAAAATTCAAAAACTTGTCCGAAGCTCAATACCATCGATTTTACGTGTATTTTTTGAATTTTCTAATTCCTCTAAAACACCGAAGATAATTTTTTCGGCCAAATTTTCTTTCTGGCAGATGTATTTCAATATGGAGAACATTTCTAGCCTGATTTCGAAAAAATCTGAGAAACTTCGATTTTTGAGCCATTTTTACACGTGGGAGTAGAAATAAGATCGAAAAAATTTTTTTTTCTTGGATTTTTTCGAAACCATGCTAGAAATGTTCTCCATATTGAAATACATCTGTCAAAAAGAAATTTTGGCCGAAAAAAATTATCTTCGGTGTTTTAGAGAGATTAGAAAATTCAAAAAATACACGTAAAATCGATGGTATTCGGATAAGGTTTTGAATTTTTGGGTATGCGAGTTTTGAATAAAAATGACTTTAAAAAACTTTCCTATGCATTAATCTCACTTTATGAATTCAACTTGGAGCGCGCGAACTGTTTTATATGAAGAAAATCTATATTTTTTATGTGATTTGCAAGTCATGACTTTTAACTTTGACTTTTTGACTTGTACGCATAGCCATATCATAATATTTGACTTACAAGTCAAAAAACTTTTAGGTCAAAAAGTCACTTTGACTTTTAATTTTGACTTTTAACTTGTGTGCGTAGCATAGAAACTTTGACTTTTTGACTTTGACTTTTAACTTTGCCTTGTGTGCGTAGCCTTGGCCTTACTTGATTGATCCTTTAAGCCTAAGCCTTTTCAATCACTTCAATGATAACTTATTTACTTTTCTTTCTAAACTTCGATGAGTTCAAAAGTTTTTTTGTTGAATGTTTTCATACTTATACCCATTTTTTAGTCTGTCAGCCAATCCATCCGCCTAACCGACCGCCGGCGGTCTGAGCAATGCGAAAATAGTCAAACTTCAACAAGCACTTCATCAAATCCAAAATCTTCAATCAAAAACTTAGTCATCCCACCTTTTGAGGACTCTTCTACCTTCAATCAATTGCCAAACCTTCTTGACGATCTACTTATATCTTCCTATGATCGCCCCTCAGATGTCACTCCATATGAACCCCGTCCCTATATGGTCAATAGCCAATGGATCGCCGCCAAATATGCAAAAAATTTTGCGGAAGAAAAAGGTTCGAGTGAAGTTCTCACAAACAAAGAAATTGTTATCAAAAAAGAAGAATAAAAAAATTTTTTGTACTAGTATGATCTAAGTACCTCATCCAAAAATTTTTATTTTTTCACCAAAAATGGTCATTTTCTCAGGGTTTTCAGTTTAAAAATTGCCATTTTTAAGCTGAAATCCTCCGAAAATGGCAATTTTTGATGAAATTTTTTGGTGTGTACCTAAATCTTGCTAGTGCTTAATTTTTTAATTCTTATGTATTTTTCTGGTCTGTTATATTAATTTAAAAAATTTGAAAAAAAATCCGGGTTTTGATGTAATTTTTATTTTTGATGTAGTTTTGATGATCTCCCAAAAATTGACCAAAAAATTTATGCGGTTGTTTTTAGGAAACTTTTCAGTTGTTTTAATTTTTACTATTCTATTGTAAATTTTTTATAGTGTATGGAATAAATGTTTTATTTACGTAGCAGAGCTCGCCGTTGCTCAGTTTGGACTTTTGTCCTGTCCTTGCGTTGAGGATCATGTCTTTTTTTAATAAGACGCCTCCGGGAAAATTTTTGGAGAGACCAATTTTTTGGGCTCAAAAATTTTTTTTTCAGAACAACGTTAAAATGTTTCCTGATTCAAGATAAAAAATTTTACAAATTCATATTGCATTTTTGATGACTGACAATGATAACTGACAAGATAAAATTTTTTTTTAATTTTACATATTATTTAGACTTAGTTGTCTAGCTTTAATTTCGAACTTATTAAGGACAATAAACTTTTCGAAAAGATCTTATGTGAAATTGGAGTAAGGGCATCTCTGGTTCCCTTGCATTCATGCGAGAAAATCTTTCGCCTTTTACTAAAGATTTCCGTGCATGGGGACGCTTATGAGTATTCATAATTTTTGGGCGCCTTCCTTCGGGGAGGTAAAAATTTTTCACCAATCTTTTTTATTTATAGTTTAATCATACTTATAATTTATTGGCTAATTTTTCATCATCTAAAAAGGGTCCGGGTAAAAGTCGGGGGTACCGCCTTTACCTGTAAAAAGCCATCAGAATGATATTCTTAATACTATATAATGACTAACGGCTATTTTTGAGGCAAAAATAAAAGTCAGTATCTGGTGTATAACACACTTGGGCAAGGAGTGGGTCGACCTACCCCCATGTGGGGTTCAAATTTCTGCAAACGTGTCGCTTTTGGTAAAAATATATAGCAAAAAACCAAAGGGTCCCCCTTATGTTTTGGTTGGCCGAATGCCGGCCAAAAAAGGTCGTCAAACGTGTCGCTTAAAGGTTTATCAACCTACCCCCTCCCTTGACCATGTATGGTGTGTAAAAACCTGTCAAAATTGTCAGAAATGAATTTTTTACCATCAGATATTGTCTAGAAACTTTTTTGACCCAAAAATAGTTTCTATATAATATCTACTGGTAAAAAATTCATTTCTGACAATTTTGACAGGTACCGCCTTTTACATCCCCATGTATCTACTTTTATTTTTGCCTCAAAAATAGCTGTTAGGCATTATATAGTGTTAAGAACACCATTCTGATGGTTTTTATAGGTACCGCCTTTTACCCGGACCCTCAAAAAAGAGAAAATCGATCATTGAAAAATCAATTTTCAAATAAAAAAATATTTCTTTTACCTACTCTGACCCTAGTTTTGACTTAAGCTGCATTGTGATACAATTTAAAGAGAGCTAGTTTGTGCAATAACTAATATTTTTTCACTTTCGACAATTATTTTCCTCTGAGACGACTTGGAAAAAATTTTCGCTGTGTATATCTAAAACTACACTATGAGAAAAGCATTAAAAATAGATATCTAGTCTTTGATAAGTTCAAAAATATGTTAGACAACAAAGAAACTTTTTTACAAAAACTTCTCATTTCAAAATAATTCCGATGATAAACTTTTTAAAATTATAAAATATTAATTTGTTGACAAGTTAAATTTTTAAGGCAGACATCGAAAAAAATGGCAAAAACTCACTAAAATTTTCCTTTCAATTTTAGAATTGTATCTTGCACATTTTTCGAACTTATTAACGGGAAAATATTTTGCGAAAAGACCTCTAGGTAAAGAAAGTTAACGCTGAAATCGTACTTCACAGGATCATTTCTGTAGTGCGTTTTCATACCTTGAGTCACATTCCTACACCATTTGGATCCACGATGATCGAGGTGTAGCGGCGCTTCCCGAGCGGGAATTTCGCTTGATTTGCTCTTTGGGGCTTGTTGAGCGTTGATGACCGTGGGTTGGGTTCTTCGGAGCTTGACCCAAGGGAGTGTCGCTTCCTGAGTGGATTAATTTTTATCTTAAATAATTTCAACAATCTCCTCGGACCTTCGTACCGTTGTGTTTTTTACCACTGTTGTATAATATCCAAAATCTGTTTTTAGGGGGTTAAAATTTTTATATAAGAAAAAAAGTTTTCAAAAATTGATCAGAAAAAATCTGGTTGCACTTGCTGAGTGGATTAAATTTTTTATCTTCAATAATTTCACCAAGCCCCTCGGGCCTTTGTGCCGTTTGTTTTTATGCCACTGTTGTATAATATCCAAAATCGGAAAATTTTTTGATAAAAGTGCTAATTTTACTAATAGAAAAAATTTACTGTCTAACATAGCTATCGAACTGATTAAAAACAATATCTTCAAAATGTTTATAACTATCACATCTATTGTCTTGTTTTATTTTTGCTAGTGGTGTCTCTAGGAGACGCTAAAAATCCATGACAGTATTCTGTATAATCGGTGGCGTAGGAGAAGTATATATAGTGCGTGGAGCACTTTCCAAAAAACATAAAGGAGATCTCGTATGATTGGGATTTTTAAGAAATTTTGTCCCTCTAGGGGAGGGGGATTGAGAAAAAACTAATTTTTTTACCCTCGAGGGCACGTTCTCCACGGTGGGGGAAAGTATGGCCAAAAGTGGCGACAAATATAATATATCATGTAAATATTTTAAAATTTATGCAATTGTGTACATTTTTGAGAAGAGCTTGAAAAACTTCACAAAAAGAAAAATTGTAGTGTTGAAAATTGTGAAAAATTATTAAAATAGCATTAGTCTGTCATTTTTGTCGAACTTATTAAAGAAAAATAAGTTTACAAAAAGACCTTTTATCGAAAAGAATATCATAAACTTACCTGGCTGGGGAGTCTCTACGATCAATAAGGCAGAGCTCCTATGGTGAGGCTTAGGCTTGCACTTTCGCTTGGGCTGACCTGTAGTGCTGCTCCGAGTAGGGGTTAGCACACAGCTAAATTTTTGCGTATGGGGGTAGCGTTCGCGCTCCTCTAACTATTTTTCGTTTAAAGTATCTCGTTCGAATCCTGTCCAAAAGTTTTCCGATTTTCACGAGATTTTTTTGTATATGCCTTTTTTTGGTCGTTGATCATTTTCCTGTGATGTTTTTCTATATATAGGCGGCTTGACATATATGGCGGAGATTGAACAGCGCCATACATGAGCGCGGGATCAAACCCGCGCCCTATGAGTGAAGGCTGAGCACATTAGCCAATCGACCACGGGTCAAACCCTTGCGCTTCAAAACGAGTACAAAAGATATGGTACTCATTTTGAAGCGCTCGGCGAGTTGAATTGGTTGGCGAAATTGTTTTAAATTTTGACCCTTTTCGGAATTTTGGTGCGCCGTGGCAATCAATTTCTCGCATAGAAAAACTCCTTACAAGGTTATTTTGGTGAAAATTAAAAAACTTGAAAAATTTTGAAACAAATCGCAAAAGTGCCCTTTTTGGGATACCCTGTAAAACTTTTATCTCAAATTCTATANATAGAAAAACTCCTTACAAGGTTATTTTGGTGAAAATTAAAAAACTTGAAAAATTTTGAAACAAATCGCAAAAGTGCCCTTTTTGGGATACCCTGTAAAACTTTTATCTCAAATTCTATATGCCTGATTTCAAAATTAAGCCATTAGCTTGCCGGGTAGCTAATTTTTTCCGCATTCATAAGGAATTGCTATGTTAGCAGCCTGGCATAAAATCGATGTTGTGGAATGTTCTTGTGTAAGTGTAATTGCGAGGGTTATTCATCGTCTCGCAATTTTTCATTCTTCTCATTTTTTATCAAAAAGTATACAAAATTTCAAGATTAATACAACGATTTTCTTGCATGATAAAAGTTGTAGTTTGTGTTTAGAACGCCAAGTCTGTCCGAGAGAGACTTGGTCTTCTCAAATTTCTATTTGGAAAAATATTTTTGATAGACTAAATCCTATGCTTATTTGGGGTTGGACGGATGACTTCAAAATTACGTGGGAGTCGATTAGAAACAGAGGTGGATAAATGTCGTGGCGAGTGCAACTGGAATCGTCTTAGGGACCTGTTAAAATCGATACAAGCGAAAAATTCTGGAGCTGAAAAATTGGGAAGTCTTATAGAAGGGGAGTTATGTTTAGAAACATATTTGGAAAAAATTCCAGGTAGGTCCTTCCTTAAAAATTTTATATCCCCGATTTTTCAGATCGCTTCCACCCAAGATCCCAACATTACGACTCGTTAAAACATGCAGAATCTCTTCTAAAAACTGCCATTACCGAAAATGATGACCCTAGTGTTGTCATGGAAGCCTTTCTTTTATTGGCGAAGCTTCATTATTTTTGTGCTAATTTTCCAGCAGTCTTACATGATATAGAGAAAAGTCGGCTAGATGGTGCAAAAACTCAGTTTACAACATTGAGATCGTTAAAATTGGCTGCTGAAGGTTATGCTGTCAAAGGTATATATATGTTAGAGGATTAATGTCCTCCAAGTATAGGGAATTTTCCGACTTATCAAGCCTAAGTTTGATATGTCAGAAACTAAGCCTAATCATAAGCCCAATCCCTTACAGTCAATTCTTGATTTAGTGACCTCTCCTAAGAATTTTCCCGCCAACACGACCACACAGGGATGCATTGCAAAAGTATAAATACAGTCAAACTCGATTTAGTGACACCCTCCCTCCGATTCGATTTAGTGACCCCACTAAATCGAGAGTTGACTGTATAACTTTCATTTACAAACTTTCAAATTCCATTTTTAATGGCTCCAAATAACAATCATGCATACAAAATTTTTACTCTTCAATTGAGCTTCCTTTCATAGCTCATCAATTTTAGGCTTTTCCATCGAAAAAACCAATCAAAATGGAAAATATCAAGCTATATCGCTCCAGCGAATGCTCAACTGTTTCGAAACTGCTGCTGAACTATCCATTTCTTACATAACCGAATTGGAAAAGACCCTCAATTCAAGCTCGAGTAAAAAATTATCCCCCCCCCCACCTAAGATAAAAATTTTTTTAGGAAACTCCCTCGTGTCAGCTAGCAGCTCAGGCTATGGTACCTTACCTAGAGGATCATCAAATATCCCAAAAATTGGTGAACTGCTTGAAATTTCTCTTGAGAGAGTGCCTCATTTATACTTACACAAAAATTATGGATGGGATTCGGACGGGGTTGAGTGGTATCGTAGGATTATGACAGCACTCAGTGATAAATCTATGGTGGAGCAACTCCAGCAGCGTTTGTGTAGGCAACTGGCGGAGGTGCTATTAAGAGGGATGCTAGATGGTGGTTATGATGTTTCTTCACATTCAAAAGCTATCAATTTAAAGTCTGAAAGCCTCAAGTAAGGAAAATTCTTAAGAGTCCCTCGGAGATCCTTACAATTTTTCGGCTGGAATGAGGGAGAAGGAAGACCCCCGTCCCACCTAAATAGGCCACTGGTGAACAAAACGCACACACCAACACAAAAGTGTTCAAACAGAGAGTAGTAATTGTAATCAATATTGTTGACATTACTGACAAACACATATGGTAAAACAAGCAGTTCAAAAAGGCTTATCTTTACTAAAATTTGACTAATAAAGCGAGTTCGAGTCGTGGGGATCAAACCTGTTTTATTTAGTGTATAAAATTCAGAACACAACCACTGAGCTACTAGGGAGAGTTTATCCCAATTCCAAATTTTTATCATAAAAATTTTAGTTTTTATACGGGTTCAAACAAAAATTATTTTGCGCCATCGTCTAGAATAGAAGAAGTTATATTATTGCTGCTTATTAGTGAAGTTATAGCATCAAGAGAAGTTAAAATGGAAAAGAAAACTTCAGATGGAGATGAATTTGATAAGCATAGAGCTATTCACAATGTCAAAATGGTTCATAACTTATTAGCTATGGTAAAAAATAATAGAATATTAAAATTAAAGATTATTTTTTAATTAGGGAAAACTTTTTTGCATTTTAACTGGCATGACCTAGGTACCCAAGGGTCGTAGCTGCGTTGGAGCACCAGGGGCTTGCCGAAATGTATAGGGGTGATTTTGTGTGAAAAATCGATTGGCGCAAGGGCCGAGTTCCGAAAAATTTTCATGACCCCCTATCGGGGCAGTGGTGAAAACATGTAACATGTCTTTGAAAACATGTTTTCACTTTCGGGGGTGTCTGTACACGTGTGGTTTCATTGTATCGTTTCATTCGTATCGTTCCATTAGGGCCGCCACTAATACGTTCGGACGGCTCCCGAACGGACTTTAATTCACTAATAACTTCACTAATAGGCGTTCGGGCGCTCGTCCGAACGTTTCCGAACGCGTCAGAACGTTTCTGAACGCGTCCAAACGCCTATTAGTGATGTGTCCGAACGGAATTAGTGATGTTATTAGTGATAAATTGCAGGGTGTCCCAAAAAAAACGCATATTTTGTAATTTTTTGAGGTCATTTTTTCGAAAAAATTTTTTTTCAAAAACATCATTTCTAGGGTAAGAATTAGGTGAAAATCACGAAAAAAACATTTTTAAGGCGAAAAAAATTTCCCCGACCCCCAAATGGGCACCTGCTGGTCAAAAATATAGCTGTTCATGCTCAAAATTCACTTTTCTTTTTTTGACGCATGTAGACATAGTTAGACATATCACTTGGTGCAAAACAAGTTAAACATACATGGTTTTAATGCAATACAACAAATTTATGCAATACATCAAACAAAAACAAATCGATAATAACAACATTTAAATTTTATTGAAGTACTGTTGGATTTGGGTGAATTTTGAGCATGAACAGCTATATTTTTGACCAGCAGGTGCCCATTTGGGGGTCGGGGAAATTTTTTTTTGTAAGGGCTGTAACAAGCGTAATGGTGAGCAAAAATTGTTTTCGGTGTGGATTCATAATTGTTAGATTAACTTCCTTTTTTAAAAATTTTCCATGCCGTGGGAAGACTGATGCACGTTTTGCAATATTTTTTTATAATAAATGACCTTTAGAACAGAAATTTTTGTTTGTCCGAATTTCGAACTTTTATTTTTTGTTTGAATATTTTCTCATTTAGTATGGGTAATTCTAAGTCAGGTTTAAAATTCGATGATGTTCAGACTTTACAAGAGTTACTTGGAAAAGAGAAAAAGGCTGAATTTGACCAATATGTTCAGGTCAGGCGCTATTTCAAACAGAATTTTTTGGAGAATAAAATTTAAGCAGCTTCTATTAGGCAAAAAACGGCATTAGGACGGGACGTGCCGCATAATCGTTCAAAAAAAAGGATTTCTCACACAATTTATCAGGGGAAAGTTCGAGGCAGTGCCGTAGCCGGGGGGGGGGGGGGGTAAACTATCCCCTGAATTGGAAAAATTAGAAAAAGGGTCTCCCTATGATTTTGCCCAAAATTTTGAAAATTATTAAAAAATCCTAATGGTCCCTCATTTCGATTTTTCAACAAAATTTTCCATTTTTTCTACAAAATCTGCTATGTTTCACCAAAAAATTTCATTTTCTGAACATTTTCAGCTTAAAAATAAGCATTTCTTAAAAACATTTTCGCCTGCGGCGCTGATTAAGAGGACCCTTATGTTTTTTCGAAAATTTTTGGAACATATCGAAAAAAGGGCCTCGCTTATGTTTTTGGGTCGCAAAAATTACCCTTCCTGGGAGAAATCCTGGCTACGGATTTCTTAAAATGAGGAGGTGAAGATTTACTTGTACAAAATCAAGGGATACTATTTTGGTTTATGTAGAAAATCTTTCCTTATTTGTTTATGGAGATAACTTTCTTTTTTAGGTCCTTTCCAACCTCCGCCAATATCATCTGATGTCTACTTTTTATGAGAGAGCAATGAAATTCTCCAGCCAAGACCGGTTTATATGGCTGCAATTTGCTTTGTCTTTAATCTGTAGTGGTCGAGCTTCGAGAGCTGCGAAAAACCTCCAGCATTGTGTGAATATTGAAGCCCACGATGAAAATGCTTGTTTGGAGCATATGCTAATAGCTAAATTGCATATCGAACAACTGGGGGACTACAATTTAGGTGAGCTGTGGTGGAAAAATTATTGAAAGAGAATTTTTAGTGTTGGAACATGCTGCAAAAGCCATAGAGTTGGCTAAAGGAACATGGTTGAATGGAAGATGTAGATTGTTATATGCTCTAGGATTTAGGTATTTATTGTGATTTTGAGTGATGACCGTAATCTTAAATTTTTCCGTTCTGTTTTTCACAAAAAATGCAATTTTTGAGCAAAAATCTTACAAACAACAATAATTTTTGGTCGCCGCAAGCCTGGCATAAACTGATTAATTTTTTAGCCTCAAAACCCAATCAGAAGTGTCATTTGCTCTGAGAAAACTCCTTTTGTCCGAATCTATACAACACTTTGTAAAAGCTGTGGAATTGGACCCACACGATGAGCTAGCCCATTTATATACGGCTTTGGAATATGCTTTGGGTAAATTTGAGAGCCATTTTTATTTTTAAAATTTTATTTTTTAGCTAGAGACGTAGATTTGGCTTCGGAGCACTGCCAAATATCATTGGAGAAAAATCCCGAGCAGCCAGCTGCAATTATGTTGATGGCACTATTATTTTCGGCTAGGAAGGACTACAAAAGTGCTTTGGAATTGGTTATTGGTGTTTTGAAGGATTTTCCAGATTATTACGGGTTGCTTGTACTACGGCTGAAACTTGAAACGAAATTTGGTGCGTGAACAAATTGATTTTTGGGCTTAAAATCGTTATGATTATTCTTGCTTGTGGTTTCTTTCAGACACTATCGAGGGGGCAATTCAGCAATTGTTCCATTCCTCCCCCGAAATCAAAAAATGAAAATTTTTTCCTAATTCATAAGTTATCTCATGTTTTTACCCATTATTTCTGAAAGATTATATCCATTATGATTTTTTACCAAAAATATCTAAAATTTTCCATTTTTTCTTAAAATTCAACATTTTTTTACCAAAAATCGTATTTTTCTGATCATTTTTACCTTTAAAAAAGCATTTTTCAAAAAAATAGTGAAAAACAACATAAAGGGGACACTTATGATTTTCATCAAAATTTGAACAAAAAATTTTAAAAAAACGAGGGATCCTTATGTAAAATTGCTTCCTCCGAAATGAAATTCTCGCTACGTGCATGGTTTCTTCATTAGGCCAAACGCGATTTTTAAGCTCAAAATTTGCTCAAACATTTTTGTTCTGAAAATTGGCTCAAAAAACGATTTTGACCCAATTTTGAGTCAAAAAATTATCAAAAATCGATTTTTGTATATAGTTTTTGTGCTAATTTTAGATTTAAAAATTACATATGCCAAAATTCATTTTTAAAATTTTTAGGCCGTGTGGAAGAAGCATTAAACATCTCGAAGCACTTGCTGAATTTTTGGAGAAAAATGCCTGCCAATTATAATGAATTTTTCCATGAAGATGAAACTATTACTCAGACCCAGCAGAATGGATTTGACTCGTCGGTTAAGGGCACCGATTCTGTGGCTGGGACTGCGACTAGACAGGTTCAAATATTTGTCACTAGAAAATTTGATTTTTGAAAAAATTTTAGGGCCCTGTCCAAATGTCGAGTAAAGATGCACTTGGAACAGTGACTCCGATTTTTTCAGCCCCTTTGGGCATTTCTGCGCCATCATATGTGTCATTGAGTAATGCTGCGGTTGATGTTACAGGTGGATGAAATTTTGAATTTGTATTGATTTAAAAATTTTATAGATAACGCCTCAGTTTTGGCTTCAATGGATGCTAAATTATCCGAGTACGGTGGTGCTGCCTCAACAATTTCAGAGTCGATAGGAATTTTGTCGTCGTCTAGTCGCTCTTGGACCATGTACACAACCTTTAGAATACAGGCCAATATTTGGGTGGAGTTGGCCGAGCTATTTTTGGAGATGGATAGAGTGGCGGACGTTCAGGCGTGTGTGGAAGAAGCTTGCAATATATTCCAGAATTCGCATCAAGCCATTTATTTGAAGGTTATATTATCGTTATTCATAATAAATTGTTGTGTTTGTATATTTGTATGCCTGCTTGTTCATATTTTTTATCTTAATTGCGATTCAAAATCAATGTTTGAGCTCAAATACTATTTTATAATTCAAAAGTCGATTTTAGATCAAAATTGACTCAAACATCGATTTTTGACAGGGTTTTCAGATTTTTCCTTCAAAATCAAAACTTTCGCGTTTTTTTACATAACTTCAAAACAATTTAATTGGAGTCGTTTTTGGAAAAATTGCGTTTGGTCTCATATTAGTCACTCAATCGATTTTGACCTCAAAAGTTGGAATTTTGAGATCGATTTTTTTCCAAAAATGTATAAAAAATCTATTTTGAATTTTGGCTATTTTGAAAATTTTTTATCTCAAAATGTTCCAAAATTATTTTTACCCACAAAATTGAATTTATAAAATTTCAGGGTCGTTTATTCCAAGTTCGTGCGAATAAAATTGCCAGCCAAGATGCAGCCCTGAGTAAAAGACTACAAAATGAAGCGAAGTCCTGTTTTCTTGGAGCCTTGTCTTTATTTCCTGCACATATCCCGTCGCTGAAATCGCTCGCAGATATCTACCGCAGAGAAGGGAATATGAAAATGGCTGAAAAAATGTTTTGGTAAGCGATTTTTTGGATATTTTTATGCTGAAATATTTTCGTGCATCCTTATTTTTTGTGATCAAATTTGATTTAAAAAATTTTTAACTCTTAAAATCTAGATTTTTTTAGTGATATTATCAATATCGAGCCATTGGATTCGAATATTTGGCATCAGCTTGGTCGCATCCTTGCCGAACAAGCCAGATTTGAAGAGGCCAACGAGTGCTTTGACACAGCTAATTCACTGGATACAAATACTCCGATCATACCTTTTTCTGTAATACCTAGATTAATTAAGCCTACCTTTATATAATTTAATGTATGCTTTCTATGCTATTAGGAATTGTATTTTTATTTGTATAATTTAATGCATATTCTAGAGTAGTTTACAGTATATCAGGCTCGTATCCAGGATTTTCAACTTTTTTAGCGAATTTTTTGCCAAAACTAATTTTTTCTGATAGTTAGGGGGTTTGGAATAAATTTGGCGAAAAAATTTTTTACTGTAGAAAAATTTTATNTATCCAGGATTTTCAACTTTTTTAGCGAATTTTTTGCCAAAACTAATTTTTTCTGATAGTTAGGGGGTTTGGAATAAATTTGACGAAAAAATTTTTTACTGTAGAAAAATTTTATTTGGCTAGAAAATTTTATTTTTGACTAAATTTTCCAAAAATTGATTTAGTTTTTGAGACTAAAAATTCATTTTTTTTAATGAAAAAATTCTTTGTGCAAATCCTATTTTATGGTTCGCTTCATTTCCCTTTTTTATTTTCGTCTTTCTTGCGCAATAACTGCTTATATAAAATGTCTATCCCATATATTTATGACTAATTTATTAAAATAAATTTTTAGTATTGGGAGGCCGAGCACTAACGCGTGGGGAGGGGAGAAAAAGAGAAGTGAGTGTGAAATTTTCCGAGCGATTTGCACTCATCTCTTCTTCCCCTTTCCTCCCGAGCGCTTTCCAGCGAAATTTCTTGTTCACACTCACCTCTTCTCAAAATCAAAAAATCTTTAAGATTCGGGTTCCCTATGTCGAAAATCCGCCGAGTGCAAAAGTAAGCTAATTTGGAGAAATTTTTTGAAAGAAGTATATTTTTACCTCAAGGGCAACAAATGACATTAGTCAATTNAAAAAATCTTTAAGATTCGGGTTCCCTATGTCGAAAATCCGCCGAGTGCAAAAGTAAGCTAATTTGGAGAAATTTTTTGAAAGAAGTATATTTTTACCTCAAGGGCAACAAATGACATTAGTCAATTGGAACGGAAAAAGCGGGCAAACGGACAATTTCTCCACTTTCCAGTTGTCAAAATCAAAAAATTCTTTTAAATTCGAGTTCCCATGTCGAAAAACCTCTGAATACAAATTTCAGACTATTTGAAAAAATTCGAGTTTTTTACCTTTGGTCCCCAAAGGGTAAAAAACTTTTAACAAACTGAAATTTTTTGTATTTGGGGGTTTTTCCGACACGGGGAACTTGAATCTAATGGAATTTTTTGATTTTGACCCTGGAAAGTGGAAAAATCGTCCGTTGTCAATTGTTCGCTAGTGAAATTTGTTACTTCGTTGCCATTTGTCCCAGTGCCCAAAAAAATTGAAAAGTTTTTTCTAACTAACGTTCCCGAGATCATCTGCACTGACGTTACACGTTTATAGTAGCAGGATAATAAATAACAGCCTAAACACAAAAATTCATCTTCGATATTCACTCGCCGAATTAATAGCTTCACTTAAATCCTGCCAGAGATTTTCGGTCCCTTCTAGTCCTATATAAATTCGCACTGATCTTGGACTTACACCAAAGTCGGTGGCTGAATTGGGCTGAGCTGCTTGTTGTAGTACAATGGAAGCTGGAAGGATGAGACTTTCATGTCCGCCCCATGAGACACCGATTTTGAAGATTTTTAGGGCATCGATGAAAATTTGGATATTCACATTTTCTTTGAAGACGAATGAGAAGAGTCCGGTAGTGCCTATAATATANCCGATTTTGAAGATTTTTAGGGCATCGATGAAAATTTGGATATTCACATTTTCTTTGAAGACGAATGAGAAGAGTCCGGTAGTGCCTAAAATATAAAGGATGGTAAAAATTCTTTGTCGAACACATAAAAATCGAACTGTTTTATAAAGCTTTCTTGACCAATTTTCTTACCATAGTGTTGTCAGTAATGTCAACAATTATGTTGCGGTCCTCCAGCATGCGCACAAACTAAGGTCGCTTCAAGATTTTTCCGTTACGGTCTCAGACGCGGGTGATGGAGTTGCCAAACTCCAGTCAAGGAAAAATATTTTGGACACAAGGGGAACTGAACCCTTGCTAGTGCCGATGATGCCGTAGCCTTGTCAGCGCATTGGGCCACTACATCATAGTGGTCACTGAATTACTCAGCTAACTTCGACTATAACTTTCGCCACGCTAACTTTCACCACGATAACTTTCGCCACGTAACTTTCGCCACTTTCGTGTCAACAAACATATTTAATTTCAGACTAATTGAGTTGCCTGATTTGCAATAAATATGTATATTGACACGAACGTGGTGAAAGTTATGTGGCGAAAGTTGTCGTGGCGAACATGAAACGTGGCGAAAGTTATAGTCCCCAAAATCATGCCATCTAGGGCTGAGCGTTTTGCGGGGGTTGTTGAAACCCCGCAGCTGAGCTGTGCCACAAATTGCTACTCATGGTTTGAACACTTTTGTGTTTTGTGCATGCACCTACTTTGCTAAAGTCGTTAACATAAATATACCTACCTATCAACCCATCCGGCAACTTTTCTAAGCCTGGATGACAAACTTTTTCCACCATCGGATTTTTTGACAGTCGTCTTGCTAATTCTAACGCTGATTCTCCAACAGCTTTGACCCTTATGGGTAGTGTCCTTAAGCCTCTAATCAGAAGCCAAGCATCGAATGGGGACAATTTTCCACCTACATAAAGACGAGAGTCGCGGATTTTGTCTATCATAGTTTTTGAACTTGCAATAACACCTGCGATGACATCGCTGTGCCCACCTAAAATAATAAATTTTCAAAGAAAATGTATTGTAGTAGGATGATGGAAGCTTTAGGCTTCTCATTTGGCTTGTTCTTGGGCTTGATTCGACAAAAATAATTTTTATACATAAAAATAATTATCCCTACCTAAATATTTCGACGCCGTATGTATAACAATATCAACACCTAATTTGATAGGTTTTTGAAAAATTGGGCTAGCCCAACTATTATCTATTGCTACAAAAGCACCATGTTTATGAGCAAGTTTGGCTAAAGCTCCGACTTCCAATGCTTCCATAGTCCAGCTAGTCGGGCTTTCGGTATAAAATAATTTTGCTCCATATAAGGCTTCATTTATGGCCGGCAAATCTAGTCCATCCACATAAACAACGTTGATTTTGAAGCGCTAAATTTTTCTTGGTGTAAGAAATTATCGAACCCTGAAGCGTTCTAATCCAGAAATTGCCTAACTACTCCGGTGCTCCATCACCGGACCTTATAGCCTCCGTGCCGCCAGGGGTTAGCTTTATATTATGTGTGTGTCGGTGCTGATGCGTCAAAATCGAAATTACGATGTTCCGATTTCTCGAAATCGGAGTCGTAATTTCGAAATTCCATAGGAAATTGCCATTTTTAAGCTGAAAATGACGATTTTTGGTGAAAAATGATGAATTTTGATGAAAAATTGACAATTTTGAACATTTTTAGTAAAAATAATGAAAACAAAAATCATAATCGGGGACCATTATGATTCCCAAAAATTTTGGGCAAAAGCTTAAGGGGGGATCTTTAAGACGCATTTTCTGAGAAGTTTTGAATGGGTCTCAAGGGGATGGAGCCAGGCCCAAAATTAAAAGTTCTAGATTTTTCTCGTTTATGGTTTAAAAGTAACTTGTTGATGAGTAAATATGTGTGCTGCAAGCAAAAAATTCCACAACTTTTTCTTCGTTGAGATATCATTTGAGAAAAATTTCTATAACAGCATTTTTTGTGTCTCACATATTTTTGCAAGTTCAAATTTAAAAAATTTAAGCAAAATATTAATTTTTGCTTTTTCTGCACTTAAAATTTTTTTTCTTACTTTCAAAATAACTTCAAATAGTCTATAAGCATCGGGGTAGCAATTTTTTACGCAAACCAGTTTATCACCAGGTTCTAACAATGTCAGCGCTACCGCAGAAATTGCTGCCATTCCACTAGCAAAACCTACAATTAAATATACCTTTAAAAAAATTTTATTTCTGACAAGGACCTAGATGTAAAAAACGGGTCCTATTTTTGGAACCAATATTCTGGATTCGGATACTGAATTCGGATTCTGGATTCTGAATCCGGATTCTGAATCCAGATTCTGGATTCGGATTTTGAATCCGGATTCAGAATCACAAATTCGGATTCAGAATCCGAATCCAGAATCCTAATTCAGAATTCGAATTCAGAATCCAGATTGAGAATCAAAATTCGGATTCAGAATTCGAATTCAGAATTCGGATNAATCCGAATCCAGAATCCTAATTCAGAATTCGAATTCAGAATCCAGATTGAGAATCAAAATTCGGATTCAGAATTCGAATTCAGAATTCGAATTCAGAATTCGGATTCAGAATCCAAAATCCGAATTAGAATCCGGATTCGGAATCCGAATTCAGAATCCAATTTGGGACTTTTTTTATTTAACAATGGAAATTTTAGGATAATTTTGGTGAAATTCTTGAGTTAAGGTAAAAACCAGCACCGCAGGCGAAAATTGTTTTGAGAATTGCTTTTTTATGCTGAAAAATGCTCAGAAAATGAATTTTTTTGGTAAAAAATAGCATATTTTTTACTTTTTTGTTGAAAAATTTGGGAAAATTTGGACAATTTTGGTGAAAAATCATAATGGAGACGATTTTTTGATGGGGATATATAGTCACGTTTATGTTTTCAGTAACATAAGAGGGAGATGATTTTTTTCAATTTTTTCAAAAAATTGTACAAATCACCTTTCATTTTTTCGGATTTGGGGGGAGGAAGCCCCCCCCCCCTAGTTTTGCCACTGACTCGGAAACGCTCGGAATCAAGGATGTAGTTGGAGGGGGGGCACTTTTTGTCCAAATGAAAAATTGATATTTTATAATATGAAAAATTGAAAAAATAGAGTATTTTTTATTAAAAAATAGTGAAATTTTTTATAAAGAATGACATTTTAAGAATGACAGAGTCGGTTAGAGGAGGGAGCATTTCCCTAAAAAAGGCCGATTTTTTTCCAAAAACATAAGGTTTTTCCAAAAACACATCTCACAAACACAATGTACCCTTATGTGTAGGGATTTTTTTAAACGCCAACGGCACTTGGTCTCCAGATACTAAACGAAAATCGCGTTTTTTTGAATAATTTATTGTTACTGTGTTATGTATTTTTTGAAAGCCAAAAAAAGTCTAATATTACCATACCTAAAGCATCTTCAGCCTCCTCCAATTTTGCCACCATTTCTTCAAACTGTCTTATAGTCGGGTTATTACCCCTAGTATATGCATAATGCTTTTCTTCACCCCTGAAAACTTTTTCTGCATGGCTATACGAAGAAAATGTGAACAAAGAAGTTTGTACTATAGGAGGTACTACCGCATCAAACTCGTGTGGATCATCATGAGCAACTATTAGAGAGGCTTGATTTAGAGCTATAATAGCTTCATCAATATTTGAATTAGTTTCCGGAGAGGGAAATATAGGATGTTTTGAAAGGATATGATTACTTTCTTCAAAGTTTTTTGTAGAAGTATCGTTGGGTTGAATAGACATACTTACCTAAAAAATTGGTATTTTAGCAAAAAAAATTTTTGAATGGCACGATTTTTTCAAAATGTTTAATGTGAAAACTTATCATAGAGAAAAAATTTTGTAGACGGCTTTAGTTTAGTACAATTTAATAAGAGTTTCTTTGCACTTTTTTCCGTTGATGGAAAAGGCGCTTTTGAGTGGTTTGAACATTTTATATGTGTGTGAACACATACCAATCTTCAATGCATTTCCACTGCGGAGCAAAATGCCGAAAAGGAAAAAATAAAAGTTCTCCAATCGACTCAGCTCACCGAGTGCTTCAAAACGAGTACCATATCATGGGGTTTTGACCCATGGCCGATTGGCCTTCACTTATAGGTCGCGGGTTTCTATTCTCGCCCAAAAGTTAGTTTTTATTTTGTTGTCAACATTCATGAAAATTTTTTGCATATCCACATTTTTATGCGGGAAACACGATGGCTCTATTACTTTCCATGAAAACTTTTGGAAAAATAGAAAAAGATTAGATTTTTCGATCTTTCCGAAAGTTTTCATGAAAAAATAATAGCGCCATCGTGTTCACGCATAAAAATATGGATCATACATGGGCAAGGTGGGGGGGGGGGGGGGGGGGGNGAGGGAGCGTCCGATGAGAGGGCCCCCCCCCCCGGCTAAGTTGGCGACCTTTTTTTGGTCGAAAATTTCTTATGTAAATCTTTATAAGCAAGAATAAACCAGCGCCAAGTGAGAGGGTCCCCCCTAATTTTGGGTCGATGAGTGAGAGGGTCCCCCCTCACTTTGGGCCGATGAGTGAGTAGGTTGGGGGGGGAGGCTCCCCCCCCCCCCTTGCCCGCGTATGATGTGGATAGGCACAAATTTTCCTGAATTTTGGCAACAAAATAAAAAATGACTTTTGGGCTTCTGACCTTTGCCGACACCTTTTTGGCATTTTGCCGTGCCGTGTTTCAGGTCCTGATGTCTTTAGGGTATGCAATCTATAACCTAACTTATTCTCCCCTAAAAGCACCGGCTTGGGTATCCAAGGCGCCGTGTCTTTTCTTAACATACTTTCTTTCATTATATTTTGGATGAACAAAAAAATTTCAAAAGAATTCTTATATTTTGGTGGATAAATAAATTAAGCCACCGCGAAAAAATTTACAAAAACTGAATAAATAGAGAAATTTTTACACCAGCTAAACAAATTACAGACACAAAAAATGTGATTGAAAAAGAGAATTCCGCTCATGACAAAATAAGAAATTTTACTATCAATAAAACTGTCCATCGATGGTTTCTGTTGCTTCCGCCAATAAATACAGGGTGTATTAAAAAACCGAAATTTGGACGATTTTTTCATGTTTTTTTCGATCCGAAAATTTTTTTCAAAAATGACCCTATTAGGGCTAATTTTATGCCAGGAATCGATTGCGCGCATTTCCGAAGCTTGAAAACGCTTCCCTGATCCTGATTCAGGTAATTGGGGTGTGTGTATTGATCGCAATTTGATAAAATCTTATATTTAGAGAGGAAATGCGAGGCTTTCATGAAGTTTTAAAAATTTCGATTCTTTCTGAATATTTTATATTTTTTGTTATCATTCTTTCTGCTTCTTGTTTTGATAAATTTTTGAAAAAAATTTCGGGTCGAAAAAACATGAAAAAATCGCCCAAATTCCGGTTTTTTTTATACACCCTGTAAAGATTGGCTCGTTAGGAATCGTGCCATAAAATTAAGTGATACTAATTTTTAGTACTTATCTACTGGGAGTATTGCACAAAAGTAAAAGTGCAAAATGAACATGCAAAGTAAAAGTGCGCCAAAAATGCAAATTTCAGCAAAGCTGCAAATTTCAAACACATACCAAACTAGATCAATTTGAAAAAAAGAACTGTTCGACCTCTACCGAAGTACTGTAGGGCCTCTATAGTTTGTTTCATGGGAAGAGAGCAAAAAAGTTGGCGCTACAAACATTTTTTACCCTTGAAAATCAAAAGCTTTCCTTAATGGGGTCGAACCTCAGGCCCATCATTTCTTAACTTGCTAGTTCGTACGGTCGGCTTACTTATCATCTGCACTATGGAGCGCTAACTTTTTAGCCCTCTTCTTGTGAAACAGACTATACCGAAAAAGTCTGTAAAATTTATTCATTGTTTAACATCAAAATCGAACTTATTAAAGAAATAAAACTTCATAAAATGGCCTCAAGCTGTTTTATATGAGCTTTCTTACTATATGTGTTTAAACACATATAGTAACTTATCTAAACGTTTACAGTGGTGATTTCAAACAACTTTTCATGGCTTGAACACTTTTGTGATTGTGTGTGTTGTATGCGCACAACTACTTATTCCACAATGTTGTTTTGACACTAGGAGTTTCCTTACGCTTATAGAACAATGCCCTTACGGAATTTTCTTACATCTATTGGTCCTTTTAATTTTCTGTCCAAAATTTTAATGGATTTTTGAGGGAAACCAAATTTGAATTCATCCTATAATTTGTAAAAATCACCAAATCAGTTCCGTAGGTAGGATTTCTCTTGGGGAGGTAATATTTGTAATTATGGGGGAGCAACCTGGCGAACCTTCCTCCACCAAACCTGGAAAATTTTAAATTTCGGGTAAGAAAAATGGAAATTTTTCCAACACTTCCTTCCAAACCTGAATTTATAAAAATTTTCTTCTCCAAATGAACCAAAATTTTGATGCTGGAGATACAGTATAAAAATTTTTGACGACCAAAAACATAAAGAAGACCAATAGGAAAAATACTTCATTTTTCCGGCTCTGGAGGTATATCTCCCTTGGAGAGACCTTATTTAAGACACTGCACCAAATCAACACCCTACCTCCATAAAATGTTTTAAGATCCAATTTTTGTGTTCAATCCACAAAATTTATAAACAATATCAATCAAAAGAATTCTTATCAGCTATTATGAGGGCAAAAATTATTTCCTTATCAGTTTGCATCTTTCGTCTTAACTATATGTTTATGTTGATCGTTTTTGGTTTTGCATAAAAAATCGATTTTTTTCTCAAAAAGAATAGTACCCCGTTTGCCCTACGGGACATTTGTCACATGTTACACATTTATCTCACGTTGTTGTAAATATGCGAATTTCACAAGTGGATCAAATTCATGAGGGAAATGTACAGGGTGTCCCAANTATGTTTATGTTGATCGTTTTTGGTTTTGCATAAAAAATCGATTTTTTTCTCAAAAAGAATAGTACCCCGTTTGCCCCACGGGACATTTGTCACATGTTACACATTTATCTCGTTGTTGTAAATATGCGAATTTCACAAGTGGATCAAATTCATGAGGGAAATGTACAGGGTGTCCCAAAAAACTTTTTGCGAGTTTGGGCATTTTTTTCAAAAATTTTTAAGTTTTTTAATTTTCACCAAAATAATCTTATATTGGATTTTTCTATGCGAGAAGTCGATTGCGCGTATTGCTGGAACTTGAAGACGCTTACCTGACCGTTTAGCATATTTCGCTTCAATATACGCGTCACTTCCCTGAACCAGGTCAAAAGGAAGCGTTTTCAAGGCTCGGCAATTCGCGCAATCGATTCCTCGCACAGAAAAACTCCTATAGGGTTATTTTGGTGAAATTTTAAAAACTTGAAATTTTTTTAAACAATCGCTCAAAAATCCGGTTTGTTGAGACACCCTGCCCTCAAAAAATTACTATTTTTAAATTTATTTTAAGGAAATGTCCTATTTCCTAATTTTCCTACCCCTTATTCTTGCTCTGTGGTATTATTGGCATAAAAAACCGGATCCACAAAAAATTGGTGTTTATTCACAGCCCGGAAAATATTATGGCCTAAAAAGTTATTTGATGAAATTTGTGATTTCTAAGCGTCAGCAAAAATCTAAAAGCACACCAGTAAACATTTTAAAAATTACTTTTTGACATCAAAGTTACAAAAATTTATTTTTCTAAAGTTTCTTTGATGTCTAACATTTTTTTAAACTCATCAAAAAATGAAAATGAACTAAAATTATTTATAGTTTGCAAAAAATATCTTTTGATAAGTTCTAAAAAATGTTAGACAACAAAAAATTTTTCTTCTAAAAATTTATTTATTTGTTTTAAACTTTTAGGAAAATGACAACGTTCTAGAAACCCAATTTGGAGGCGGTGGTAGCCGAAAAATTGACCAGCTTGAACAAAAACATAAGCTACCTAGTGGTAAAATTTATTTTTAACAAAAAAGCTACAAAATTAGACTGTCCCCGAGCTGGAGACTGTATTTTCTTCGATGCTTCCAACAAAGATGGCTGGTATTTTGGTTTGGGTATGGCACAAAGACAAGATGACGTCATCAATTTATTTTGCCTACTCAAAGTTCCCGGCGTTGGTACATTTGTCAATGAGGATTTGCCTTCGACGAGTAATGTTAAGGTGAAGATAATTTTTTTGTAGTAAAATTANCAAAAGGTCATTTCACTAAGTTTTTGCTCTTTGATAAGTTCGACAGAAAAGCCAGACACAAAGAACTTTTTTTCGTCGAAAAAAAAGTTCTTTGTGTCTGGCTTTTCTATCGAACTTATCAAAGAGCAAAAACTTAGTGAAATGACCTTTTGCTGATTGGTCAATTGACGTCATTTGACCAGTCAAAAATGCAACCCTAAGTATAAATCCTGCATAAGAGTGAAAAAATCAAAATGCAATTTTTGAGAAAAATTCAAGTGAAAAAAGTAAGAGTGAAAATAAACATGAAAAAAGTAATAGTGCCAAAATGTTCAAACTTCAAAATTTATATTTTTCATCATGCATGTACGAAAAAATTTTTAGAGCCTGTCAACAAAAACCGAGTACATAACCGAATGCGGGTTCAAAGTTTTCTGTGAAGAGCCTATGAAAAAATGGAGAATCCTATTCGACGGAAACCTCGTCCCTTCTGACGAATGCCATCCAAATTTGACAAAAATCGGGCCTGACACAAACAAAGAACCCATGGCTTTGATCAAAGCCACTTTGGATCTAACTTGGATAAATCAAGGTTAAAATTTTGAGCACACAAAAATAAAGACGAAAGAGATCAATGTGACAACAGTTGATCCATAGTCATTTAAAAAAATTTTCTCTATGTTCGATGTTTATGTTAGACAACGGCAAAATTTCTAAATAAGTTCAATTTTTTGTGTGCTACAACGAAATTTTACAGGCGAATATTTCGATTTTGACTTGGAATGCTCACCCGAAGCAATTGGTAGTTCCATTGCCAGAGAACCTTGGTCAAGAGCACTTTTCGAACGATTGAAAAATACACATCAATTGCACTATGAGCAATTTGGAACTATTATGGGTAGGGTACAAGTTGGAGATTTTGTGAGTAATGAAGTAAAAATGATCAGCATGAGGGACCATACCATAACAAAGTATCGAAATTGGAGCGAAATTCGAAGGTAAAATAAACAGAAATAGTCCTGAGAAAACGAAATCTCACACGCAAAAATTATGATGTCGTCTGGCTCAATTTGAGCTGCTACATGGATCAGCCAATCACCAAAGTGTGGCCTCATCATGGGGGATATTACTTACAAGGGACCCTCACAACTTGAGAAATCACTTTTTTTCTAAAACTTGCTTCAAATTAATAGGTAACATTGAGTATGTAAAAACGCGCATAGTCCAGCGTGCTAAAGAATATCTTGATCGTGTGATCGAGAAATCATCCATTGATGTAAGCTTATTATTTTTACAAGCATGCCTACGTTCGAAATAAAATTTTGATTTTAATAAGTTCGAAAATTGATTTAGTCAAAAAGTAAATCTTTTTAAATCAAACAAATGCACTTTTTCGAACTCATCAACAAATTTAAAAAACTACAATGTAATAAGTTCAAAAATAAAGGTTCAAAACTTTCTTAGCGGACTTTATGAAAATG
>OZJO01000837.1:0-12941 GCA_900406225.1 Acrobeloides nanus | reverse complement strand
CCCTAAAAATGATTTTGTTGGGGTTAAAACTTATAACCCCTAATTTTGACGCAATTTTTTTCATTTTTTGACCCCCGGAAAATTTTTTCAGAATTTTTCGATGCGCGCAATCGATTTTTCGCATAAAATTACCCCTAAAGGGTCACTTGTTAAAAAAATTCAAAAAAATTTTCTACTCGACTATACTTTACACCCCCCCTTTAAACTGTTGTAACAACAGTTTATTCTGTTGTGTTGTGTTGTACAACAGTTTGAAACTGTTGCAAACTGTTGTGTTGTACAACAGATTGAAACTGTTGTAAAACTGTTGTGTTGTACAACACAACAGTTTCAAGCTGTCGAAACTGTTGTGTTGTACAACAGTTTCAAACTGTTACAAACTGTGGTGTTGTACAACAGTTTCAATCTGTTGTAAACTGTTGTGTTGTACAACAGTTTTGGACACGTGAAATCTGTTGTGTTGTGTTGTACAACAGTTTCAAACTGTTGTAAGCTATTTTAATGGCATTTTAATGACATTTTAATGACAACACAACAGTTTACAACAGATTGAAACTGTTGTACAACACAACAGTTTTACAACAGTTTGAAACTGTTGTACAACACAACAGTTTATAACAGTTTTGCGCCTTAAAACTGTTGTTCGACAACACAACACAACAGTTTACAACACAACAGTTTGCAACACAACAGTTTAAACACTGGTTGAGGGAAATTTTTTCCCTTGTCCATTTTTTCCCCGTGACCATTTTTTCCCCAATTTTGATAAAAATATGATTATTTTGAAATGGGGAGGATTTTTTCAAAAAGTTAAAAGTGCATTTTGTAGAGCATCAGAAACTGCATCGGAACGAAAAAAAATCCCACCAAAAACGAAGTCAAAATTTGAATTATAAGGCTATAAAGGCATACACCTATGGCCTATGTGTTCAAAGCCATATAATTCAAATTTTGACTTCGTTTTTGGTGGGATTTTTTTCCGTTCCGATGCAGTTTCTGATGCTCTACAAAATGCATTTTTAACTTTTTGAAAAAATCCTCCCCATTTCAAAATAATCATATTTTTATCAAAATTGGGGAAAAAATGTCCCTCAACCGAAATCATCCATTTACAAGCATGCCTACGTTCGAAATAAAATTTTGATTTTAATAAGTTCGAAAATTGAGTTAGTCAAAAAGTAAATTTTTTTAAAATCAAACAAATGCACTTTTTCGAACTCATCAAACAAATTTAAAAAACTACAATGTAATAAGTTCAAAAATAAAGGTTCAAAACTTTCTTAGCGGACTTTATGAAAATGCAAAAATTTCCACGTTGTTTAACATATTTTCCGAACTTATTAAAAAATAATAAGTTTGTAAAATGATCTATTAAAGTGAGTTATTGATTTAACATACCTGGCTGGGGTCCCTCTGTGATCAAGAAGACAGAGGCCTATGGTGAGGTTCGTGCATTGCACTTTTGCTGGGCTGACCCATAGTGCTGCTCCGTCTTGGGGTAGGCACACAGCTAAATTTTTGCGTGTGGGGAAGCGTTTGCGCTCCCCTTATGATTCGATATAGATGGGTGTAACAATTGCCCTAGGTCTAAAGGCAAGCCTAAAACCTATGTTTTTAATTTTTAGATACATAATGCTCATCTACCACTTGGAGGATGGAACTTGCATCCACACATCAGTTATTTCCATGCCAGAAGTCGTATTTAGCCATCTCCAATTTGGATATATTGTTACAAAGTAATAGGCGAATTTTTTATTGTATAAATTTTAGGGAACTTGAAAAAATCCCGGTCGATAACATCAATTTGAACTTGTGGGAAATTGGAGAAAATAAAAATGTTCCAAATCATTTTTCATACTCTTTTCGAGCTGGTGGAAAATTGTACAATGTCGAGGTAGGCGAAAATTTCGTCGATTATTACTATTTTTAAAAATATTATCATTTTTTGATGAGTTCAAAGATTGTGTTAGACAAAAAATTTTTGAAAAAATTCCATTGCCAAATTTTCCTAGCACCATGAAAATTGAAATGTTGTGATATGTCCTGAGCCTAAGCATAAGCCTAAAAAAATAAAATTTTAACGGATTCAAAAAACAAATCAAGCTATAACGAAATTTTGATGACTATATAATTTTTTGTCAAAAAACTAATTTTTAGGTCAATGTAAAAGACTCCATAAAATTCAAGATGGGCCTAGACCAAGCTTGCTATGTTGAAGAAAACATGTGCGAATTTGTAGCAAATGGAATCAAAGGCTATGGCTTCGCAGAATTCGAATATCGTATTGATCCATATTAGGAAAAAATAGTATATGCTGCTCCGAATAGTATTACACACATCTAAATTTTTGCGTACTTGGTTAGCTTTCTATCTCTCCTGACAATTATTTTATCTAAAATGTTAAATTGTCAAAAAAAACTTTTATTTTTCAATATATACAAGGTGTCTGAAAAAATGGCAATTTTGTGATTTTTCAAGGTCCCATGCACACCTCGAAACATTGAGTCATGATTTAGGAAATTTGACGCGCAAAAGTCTTGATTTTTTCACTTCATAGTCAAACTAAACAAATTTTTTAATTTTTGCACAAACAATTATAGTTTGAAGGCATACATGGGCAAGCAGGGGGATACTGGGCCCCAAAATACGAATTGGTCCCAAAGGTTACTGTCGACCAAAAAAAACGTCGACAAGCGAAAAAGTCGAAATACGAATTTTTGGACCTTACGAATTGGAAATACGAAATCGTGGTCAAATACGAATTCGTATATATGTTTTGCCGTCAAAATTTGATGCATTCACCGTCAAAATACGAATTTGTCCATTAATTTTTCCCTCGATACGACGAATTAGAGGGGGTACAGTACCCCCCCCCCCTTGCCCATGTATGTTTAAAGGGAATAGGACAGCCTAAAAAATTTCTTATGGTCTAACATCATTTTCGAACTTATTAAATGGATAAAACTGTCATCCAAGGCGCCAATAAAAAAGTTCACTAGATTTTTCAGGACATTATCATGCAAATAATTACAACTTTGTCTAACATTTTTTCAAACTTATTAAAAATAAAATTTTTGCTACATACATAAGAAATACTTGTCTTGGAACTTTCGATGTCGCCTTTAATTTCTGTTAGTGGTGCTCTATAGGTAGGGACCGTCACGTGTCTTAAGGATCCTGTCCCTGTGGACAAACAAAAAAAACCGTACCGAACCATTTTTTGAGTTTTGTTACAGAATTGTAGATTTTGTGTTGGGGAATCAGAATCCATAAAGATTTTTGAGCGAAATGGCTTTTTTTGTGCCTTTTGACTTAGATTTATAGGTGGGTATCAAAAAGTGCATTTTTTCAAAAAATCATATTTTTTCAACTTTTTTTTCCATTTTTACGCGGTTGTTTGCTAGTATTGATAGATTTAATACTGTTAAACATTTTTCTGAACGATTTAAGCAAATACGTTGTTTCTATAAAATAATAGAGTAGTTTTTCGCAAATTTTCAAAAACGGAAGATTTCAAAAAACTTATCATAACGCCGCGATTTTTGAAGTGGATTTTACTGCGTTTGCGGGAAATAATTCTAGAACACTTGCTCCCGCTAATAGGTTTTAAATTTTTTGAAAAACTGTAGCGAAATGTAGCGAAAATGGATTTTTGTAAAATAACCTACAAAAACACCTTTTTAGCTTAGGTATTATGGTGGGAAATGAAAACTTTTTATAAATCTGCCTTTATGGCGCAATTAGTAAAGCGCTAGTATTTGCAATCAGAAAGGTCAGGTTCAATCCCCGTCTCTTCATTTATATTTTTGGTTTTTCAATAAATGTTGCCTTTGAAAATATCATATCTTTTGATAGGAAAATCCATTTTTGGCGCGGTTTTTTTTCAGAATATGGTTTGTAATAATATAAAGTTCATTTTTAAAGCATATCCGACTCGAAAAATTCATGAAAAAAATCGAGTTCCGATCTTAAGGTTTTCATGCAAAAATAACGTTTGCAAACGAATTTTTACCAATTTTTTACCCCTATATAAGGATCCGGCAAATTTTTTCACGCTTTGAGAATGCGCGCAATCGACTTATCGCATAGAAAAACCCCCTAGAAAGTCGATTTTCTTAAGAAAATTTTCGGATTTTCGCTTTAATACACCAACCTACTCCCTGAATCAAGGTCATGAAAATTTTTTCACGCTTTGGGAATGCGCGCAATCGTTTCCCCGCGAAAAATTACCTATATGGGCCTAAAATCGTAAAATTTGGAGCCATTTTAGGTGTATTTTTTAGCCTCGGTACGATTTTTACTGTAAAAAATTTGATTCTCTATGGACATATGGTATCTTTTTTCTAACGCAAAATTCTAAGGGAAAATCAGTTTTTGACGCGGTTTTTTTTCAGCATATAGCATTTAATGATCGAAAAAACGATTTAAAAATATTTCTAGCGTAAAAAACTTTTATGAAATAGGTTTTCTGAAAACCCGTGACGGTCCCTACACTAATTATTCATATTTGCTGATTTTTGCTGGCAAAATCTGATTTTTGAAGTCAGATTTGCTGATTTTGGAAAAAAGTTCTTGGCACCCCTGATTTATAGCTATTTGTTGGCAAAATATCTTTTATAATGTACTTAACAAATTTTTAAATAAGTTAGAAATTTGTTAAAATAATCAATAGTCCTTATCACTACAAGTGTTTTCGATCAATGTTTTAGGCAAATTAACCACAGACGAGATGACACAAACACTTCGTGTATGAGAAAAATCGAATTTTCATCATTTTTAAGCAAAAAACTAACAAGGGAAGGTCCCCAATTATAAGGCCGAAGTCTATATCAAAAACATTTTCATGTTTTCTCTTGACTATGATTCATGGAGGGTTTTCAGCTCAAGGCAAGATGGACCTTGTCATTACTACCAAGAAAATGAACAGCGCCGAGTATAAAGAAGTTCTGGATTTGAGTTTAATACCGTATTTGGAAGAGCATGGTGATATGGAGTTAAAATTTCAACGAGATAATGCTCCGATTCACGTCATTGGTGAAACGATGGAATGGTTTGAAGAACACGGAGTCGACATTTTTGACCATCCATCGTGTTCACCGGATTTGAACCCGATGGAGAATCTATGGGGAATCCTTGTACGTGAAGTTTACGCAAAAAACCGCCAATATGATGATGTAGAAACATTGCAAAATGCGATTGTTAAGGCTTGGGACAACATTAATGATGAAACATTACAAAACTTGACCGATAGCATGAAAAATCGAGTTTATCAAGTCATTGAGCGTGGTAGAGGCGTTACTGACTATTAGAAAATGTTTTTCAATCGGTTTTATATAACAATTCCATGCCTTATTTGAATAAACGACTATAATCCAAAGTGTTTGTAAAGTTTTGTCCACCCCAAAAAACGGTTTTTTGATCCTACAACATCCATCTTTCATCCGATTTTCATAAAAATTTTTGGAATGTTATTTTTTCGATGAGAGAACTTATTTGGATAAGGTTCTGATAGTGGGATTATAGGTAGATACTCGTAACTCGTGAAAATCGAGGTGTTTGTCCAGCACTGTATTTACCGTTTTTGACTATGGCGGACAATTTCTGATCATTTTTGGAAAAAGTTGAAAAATTTTTTGAAAATCGATTTTTAGACACCCTATTCCTAGGTTGAGGTTCGAAAAATCAATTTTCGAAAAATTTTCAATTTTTTCCAAAAATGATCGGAAATTGCCCACCATAGTCAAAAACGGTAAAATATGTCAATTTTTCATTGAAAGAAGTCGATTTTCATCGATTTTGATCATGTGACTTTTGCTTGAAAATGGCGTTTTCAAGCAATTTTTGGACTTCAGAGCCTCCGCTACCCCCGTAGATGAGCTCGGTTGCAAATAATTTTGTCATTTTTACAAAACAATCGACTATGTTCTATCGTTTAAACATGTTTTTGATATAGACTTCGGACTTACAATTGGGGACCTTCCCTTGTAAGAGATAAATTTCTTGAAAAAGCATATTAAATTAATATAAATCATTGGGCAAACAGTATAAGTAACAAGATGCCGTAAAACCTCACACAAAATAATAAATTTAATTCAAAACTAAAGTTGGCTTACTCCGAGCTTAGGATTTAAAGTAGAAACCAAAAAAACCAAGGAAACAATAAGAAACACCCACGAAACGCTAGGAAACGCCAGGAAACGCTTGCCGGAGGACAAACTAGGAAACGCTCGCCGGAAGCTAGCTAGATGACAACAATCGCTTAAAAATTACCAATCACCGATATAAATCTTTTAAAAATTGTCTAATATGGCTCACGCCGTAAATAAAATAAAAAATCCTAATTTTGCACTCAAAATTTAAAAGAAATCGATAAGTAAAGAGTCAGTAATTAACAATCGCAAGCTGAGCTAGCCCCCACAATTTGAAATCTACGGGTGGTATGCCCAGAAAAACACGAGTGTTGTAAAACGACCATTCTGTAAGAAAATTATTTCAACAACTAAAAATCTATACAAACATAATCCCAGACTAAGATCCAAATCCGAGATAAGGCATACATTGTAAACTTTTAACATAAATTCTCGGGAAAACTTTTCCTTATAAAAAGTTTGTCCAAGACTCCCCCCCCCACCATTCCTCGGCCTAAATTACACCACTGGATTTGGAGAAAAATTTGTAATTTTTTGAAAATTTTGCAATTTTTTCACAAAAATTAAGGTCAGGAAAGTTTTTTCAAGACTCGAGAATATTTTTCGATAGAAAAACCACTTTTAGGGTCATTTTGGTAAGAATTTAAAAGATTTCAAAAGGTGTCTTTTTTAGTCCTTGTCACTTAATTTGTTCCCTGATTTAAATAACTTAGTTCAAAGTTTTAGATTTTCCTCTCCATCCAACGTAATTCATAATTTAGCAATAATTCAACGATTTCCTTTCTTCCTGCAGCATAATTTAAAACATTTGATCCATTTCTATCTTTCTTATTTATATCTGCACCATTTTGCAATAAACAACGAACAATTTCAATATTGTTTTTTTTAGCTGCGAACATAAGATAAGTGGAACCATCTTTGTTTTGACTATTAATTTCAGCATCATATTGTAATAATAATTCGATAATAAATTTATTATCATTTTGATTTCCTGCAGCATAATGTAAAACATTTGATCCATTTGTATCTTTCTTATTTATATCTGCACCATTTTGCAATAAACAACGAACATTTTCAATATTGTTGTTAATAGCTGCTGCCATAAGATAAGTGGAACCTTCTTTGTTTTGACTATTAATATCAGTACCATATTCTAATAATAATTCGATAATAAATTTATTATCATTTTGATTTCCTGCAGCATAATGTAAAACATTTGATCTATTTATATCTTTCTTATTTATGTCTGCACCATTTTGCAATAAACAACGAACAATTTCAATATTGTTGTTCCAAGCTGCTACCATAAGATAAGTGGAACCAATTTTGTTTTGACTATCTATATCAGCACCATATTCTAATAATAATTCGACAAGCAAATAATTGTCATCTTTATTTACTGCAGCAAGATGCAGAGCAGTATTGCCGTGATCGTCTTTTATATTTGGATCTGCACATTGCTCTAATAAAGTTCGAACAAGATCAATGTTATCTCCTCGAGCTGCAGATAAAAGGCTAGGATTACGGTTTAAGATTTTATAGTCCGATCGTTTAACAATAATCAAATTTCGATTGCTACTGGGCTGAAAATTTTTCATAAGAAACTCCTATCACGGCTCCTCAAAATTGACAGAAATTTGAAGCTCGTCGATTCGTTAACACTCACTGATTGGGTCAGATAAACTTGAAAGAACGAAAGAACAAGCGATGTAAAAAAGTTTATACCCCAAATCTCTGAGACATACTCAGAGCCGTAATTATGAGGGGGACCAGAGCAATCTTCCCTCCCCCCAAACCTGGAAAAATTCAAAATTTTTCTCCTTGGTCCTTCTTATACAAAATTTTGAAAAAAATCGTAAGGGGGGACTAAAGAAAATTTTGATCTCGGAAATCAAGACTCTCGAAATCGGATTCTCGATCTCGTTCTTTGTTCTCGATTAAGAAATCTCAAGGTTTATGGGGGTAAGGTTCCTCTGGTCTCCCCCATTTTTCATTTTTTTGAGCAAAAAAGTCACTTTTTTCACACAAAGATTGAAAAATACATGTTTTCGTTGTAATAAACAAAAATGTTCAAATTTTTTATGTCCAAAAAATAGACTTTTTTGTTCAAAAAAAGAAATATACATCAGACCTCGAAATCACCTACCCGGGTGCTCCACCCCATCCAATGGGTGCAGCACCCAATGTGTGAAGAACTCATAACACCCATTGAATGCAGCTTCCACAGGGTTTAGCACCCATGGGTTCATCACCCATTGGGTTCTGAACAAAAAACACCCACTGGGTTCAGCACCCAGTGGGTGTTTTGTATTCAAAACCCAATGGGTGCAGCACCCGGCGGGTGGTGTGTTTTTGTGTTATGCACCCAAAAACACCTGGGTGATTTCGACGTCTAATATACATATTTTTTTAAATCGTAAATCGTTACCAATTATAATTTACAATAGTAAAGATATTTACATTGAAATTTGTCGATTTATTGCAAAAAATTCAAAAAGTTGTGTTTTACGACGAAAAGTTGAACATAAATTCAAATTTCAACGAAATTATATCAAAAACTATAGCGATTCAGAGGTTGCCGTAAAATATACAAAAATTAAAATACCTCTTCTTTTAAAATTAAATTAACGAAATTTAACATATTCATCCTTGAAGATACATCACGTATTAATGATTTGCGTAATAACTGTGTTAATTTCAAGCTTTTACAAAATGGAAATTCAATTTTAGGCTCTTCATTCCGAATATGTAAACTGTTCCAAAAGGTGACATACATTGAAAACTCATCGAGAGTCTAAAGTTTAAAATAAATTTTAATAACCAAATAATTTACTAAAAATTCTGGAAGCCTTCCAAATAGTCCTCTATACACAATCAATCCCACAGACCAAACATCTGCTTTGTGATCATAATTTTCTTGAGTAAATAGTTCTGGTGCCATATAAATAGGAGTACCAACTGAGGTAGTAGCAAGTGTGTTATTAGAAATAAATCTAGATGTTCCGAAGTCTGCAATTTTTAATGTGAGATCATTTATCAATGGATCTTGTAGATTTTTATTGTTGTGTAAAAGTATGTTCTAAAATAGGCATTTTAAAAGAGACAAGGGAGCCGGGCGCACCTGAACACCCCCTCCCCAATTTGGGAGTGATACTCCGAGCACGCAAACAATTTTGGGGCCATCGAGATCGATTTTGGAAGTTATAGCGCAAAATTCTGAAGATTACTCGAAAGGTCACAAAAAGTCAAAAAAAATTTGGAGCTATACGACCTGAGGGGGTGCACTTAACGTGACTCCAAAGACTGAAGTAGAAAAACGTTAAAATTTTTATAGGAACACACCCCCTAGGGGTAAAAATTGACGCCGAATGGTACTATTATTTTCACTTCAAAATCTTCGAAAACATGTGAATTTTTGCACTTTTTTCAATAATAATCTTTATACAACTTAACTTGAGCTAATTTTCATTTTTTTCTAATTTTTTAAATTTTCAAATAAATATTATTTTCTCGGGAAAGCAATGATCTACAAAATTATTTCCCATAAAATTCGCGTTGATAGGACCCCTTATTGATGGTTTTTGGATGTCAAGAAAAAAGTTATTAAGATCCGAGCTATCCATGCCGAAAAGCCCTCGAGTACAAAAAATTAGCCGATTTGAAGAACTTTTTGAAAATTCGATTTTTTAACCCCTTTGTCCTAGTACCACATGAAAAAAATGCGTCAACAATCAAAATTTCTCAGATTTTTTCGAAATCACGCTAGAACTGTTCTCTGTGTTGATATACATCGAACGCGTTAAAATTTGACTGAAAAAATTATCTGTGGTGTTTTAGACAGGTTGGAAAATTCAAAAAATACACGTAAAATCGGGGTATGTGAGCTTCGGACAAGGATTTGAATTTTTCGAAACGCGAGCTTTAACTCTAAATGACTTTTAAAAATTTCCTCATGCATTAATCTGACTAAATAAATTCAATTTGAGGCGCGCTCAGAACGTTTAGGGCGATCTTTGAACACTCAAGAAAATGTCTCTTATAGTGCATAAAAATAATATTGGGTTGTTACATAAGTTGTTGCCGCTCAAAAAATACATCTAAAATCGGCATTTTTCGCTCGTTTTCGATGAAATTTTTTTCAGTAGTAAGCAAGAATACTTGGCGAATACGATCCAATCAGTCTTTTTAAGCGTAACTGTTTTCGTGTCAAAACAGGTCGCAACTTTGGCTAGGGGACCCTCTGATCGAATGTTCCCTCCTTTCCCTGTCCCCCTTGCTGATACCTTAGGTTTTAAATCACGATGAATAATACGATTCGAATGTAATAATTGCAATCCACTTGCTAATTGTTTTAACATTATATTCATGTAACTGATGTCTAACGGTGCATGCTTGTNTAAAAGTATGTTCTTAGGTTTTAAATCACGATGAATAATACGATTCGAATGTAATAATTGCAATCCACTTGCTAATTGTTTTAACATTATATTCATGTAACTGATGTCTAACGGTGCATGCTTGTTATAATATGATTCCAAGTCACTATAATTACATAATTCCATCACCATATAGATATATCTATCTTTACGATCGGTATGATAATGTGTCACTATATTTTCGTGGTTTATAGATTTGAGAAGCTAAAAATTGACTCTCTGTAAATATCAGGATGAAAACCACCCTAAAATAAATTTTTCATAGAAAAAATTGCATTTTTTAAGACAAAGTTGATAAAAAAAACGTTAAAAAAATTGGGTCGTTAGGAAAGCTTTAAGCTTTTGCAGATTTCATCGAATCTTTATAAAAATGACCCAATAGGGGGCTTTTCTATTGCGATTATTGTCGAATTGTAAAAATAATTCCCTGACCCTGATTCAGTGAAAATAATGGATGTATTGAAGCGAAAATGAACTAAAGGTCGGATTTTCGCCAGAAAATCGACTGTCTAGGGGTTTTTCTAGGCTGCGAGTCCAAACTGCCTCCTAGTCGAGGCAGTTTTACCTTCAGTTCTCGGACGGTCTCAACATCTCTTTTACTGTCGTGTATTTTACATCGTGTATTGTATATTTTGTGGTTGCTAATAAACCTATTTATATCGGGCATCTCACACTGCAGCAACCTATAAAAACCCCCATGGCTAATAACCTGATGTGGTCCCTTGAGTCCGGAACCCACAGGACCACGGACCTAAGAACCCAAATTGGATCCGGAACCCCTTAAAAATTTGAAAAAAATGATTTAAAAAGATTAATTTTGAATTTTGTAAAATTAAAATGCTGTTTTTTCAATAGCACCGCTGATTTTTTCTGGTAAGGGCCGCCGAGAAATTACGCTTCCAAAAATCGCGATTTTTTGGATCCACCCCTCCCCCTGTTTCCAATCGCAATTTTTTGGCTATCATCCAGTTGGTAACATAAGTCTTTGCTTTACCACCCCCCCCCATACTTAATTATATATATTTCGTAAATTTGTGTATTTTTTATTAAAAATTTATCAAAAATTCTCAATTTTTAGCAAAAAATTAGCACATTTTAAAAAATTGTCACAAAATATTAATTAAGAGTATAAAAATTTTAGTGAAAATTCAGGTAATTTAAAAAAATTCATTATGTAAAGTTGCATAACTTTTAAGCAGACCCTATTCCCCCGTAATTTTGACCATACTCCTCCCCCCCCCCATTTTGGAAACGTAATTTCAAACGTCTCTTAAAAAGATGCCTTTTGACCTACTTCTTTTTGTCTTTTTTAAACATAGAAAATCGAAATCTCTAAGTATAAAAAATTAGGTGAAAAGAATACAATTTACCCTAGCAAAATACAGTTTTTCAGCAATCATAAAATTTCAAAAATTCGATTTTTATGGTTCATACATTAAAAATCCTACCATTATTATTTCATTTTCTCTTTCTACATTTGTTATATTTAAATTTGCTTCACGTATTTCTTTTACAGCGACAACATTGTCTGGATTCTAATAAGTAAATTTTAAAAGAAGAATATAAACTTGAGAATGCTTACTCGCTTATCATACCCTTTATATACTACTCCAAATGCGCCTTGACCAAGTTCATTTTTTAAGCTTCTATCAAAACAATAATGTTCACCAACTTCTAACATTTTGAAGAAAAAAATAGAAAGTGTACCAAAAATTGATTTTGAAGTATTTTATTACTCAAGCTTTGCTGATAAAAATTTTTCTTATGGAGCTCTTATCATCATTTATTGGATTTCGACCGTTTTTTGAAGCGGTTCGACGTTTTGGGCTGTTTTGATGGCTACACGGTTTTTCACTACCGCCCATGCTTTTTTACACTTTTGTATTTTGGGTATAACTCTTGATGGTTAAATCCATTTCCGATGATCTTGGTGGCTTTTGAAAGCTGGGAACATGGGCTACAACTTTCTTATGGTGTATTTAGGGTCATATAATAGAAAAAGTGGTCGAAAAATTAGATTTTTTGCAAAAAGTTTTTTTCCCTAACTAGGTCAAAATTTTACAAAAATGGTTAAAAAATGAACTTGGTCAAGGCGCATTTGGAGTAGTATATAAAGGGTATGATAAGCGAGTAAGCATTCTCAAGTTTATATTCTTCTTTTAAAATTTACTTATTAGAATCCAGACAATGTTGTCGCTGTAAAAGAAATACGTGAAGCAAATTTAAATATAACAAATGTAGAAAGAGAAAATGAAATAATAATGGTAGGATTTTTAATGTATTAGCCATGGGGGTTTTTATAGGTTGCTGCAGTGTGAGATGCCCGATATAAATAGGTTTATTAGCAACCACAAAA
>OZJO01000836.1:0-16083 GCA_900406225.1 Acrobeloides nanus | reverse complement strand
AAGGGAAATTGGCATACACAATAAAAGGACGACAAGAACGGGATACAAAAACGGGGCGACAAGAATGGAAGGAATTTCAAGCACAATTGACGTTCATAAAGTTGACACGATAATTCTCATTTTGGGAATTTTTGGAGCCCGGATTAAACCACGCCGAGAACGTGGAAATTAGGGAATTTTTGAAATTAGGCAAAAGTTTTCGGACCCGACCGGGACTCGAACCCGGACCAGACTCCTGGCTACTGTCCAAGTGCACTACCATTTTGCTACCAAGACCTACAACTGAGTTCTTAGTCATCTCGTTTATGTGTTGTTTGAACAACACATCGTTCCATCCCCGTTCTTGTCTACGCCAAAAAAATTACCGGACGATACATCCGACTCGTCTGTTGATGAAGTAACTCCGTTTGATTGCATCCGTGCCAATTGTGGGCGTCGGGTTTGTGTCGTTCGCTCTTCTTCTTGTGGCGTTCCATTTTCTTGCAAATTTTCTACATCTTGCATTTCGACATCTTCTCCTGTCTGATTTTCGGCCCCCAGTGTGCTACTCGTGGCCCCTGATTGATCAAGACGTGGCCGACGTTTGCGCTCTAAATTCGTCCTCTTTTAGACGTGTAAGAAAAGATGTATCATACTTTCATAATCATAAGAGCCTTGTACTCGCTGGCGGCGATGTACAGCTTGCTCTTTCATGCCAGCTTCAATGCTCTTTTGCAATGCCTCAACATTGTTTTGTTCAAGAAATCTTTTGGCTGCTTCGGCTTGCATCTCCTCATACACTTTTCTATCAGGCCAAATCTTAAAACAATGACATTTATGGTATTACTTTATACAAATATAATTAGGGGGAGTTCAAACCATGGCCAGGTAGAAATTTTTTTAAATTTAAAAAAATGACATTTCTAGGGTAAATTTTATGCGATTGGAATAGGTTTCGAAGCGTGAAAAATGCTTCTTGGACCCTGATTCAGAGAATGAAGGTCGTGTATTGAAGCGAAGATAAAAATTTTGGGTCTCCTGCTTTGAAATCATCTTCCTGGGGGTAATTTTATGCGGGGGAATCGATTGCGCTTATCTCTGAAGCTTGAAAATGCTTCCCTGATTCAGGGAAATTAGTACATGTTCGATTTTCGCTTCAATACACACTCTTATTTTCCTGAATCAGGGTCAAGAAAGCATTTTCAAGCTTCATGATAACATCTATTGCTCCACTTCGTCGTTTGCGCCATCTTCATCTATAGCGTCAATTGTTTAGAGGCCTTTACCTTGCTTATCAATGCATCAAAATTTGGATCTGGGCGTAATGATCGTTTTGAAACAATCTTCTTACGACAAGTGGGGCATTCTTTATTTCCTCTCATTAAAGCTGTTGTTATACACTCGGCACAAAAGCGATGAAGACATTCCTTAAGACAGATTTACGGCTTACCAAAATTCCGAAAAGGTGGAGGTAAGGGTCAAAATTAAAATCGACTCAACTCGCCGAGCGCTTCAAAACGTGTACAATATCATGAGGTTTTGGGGATTTGACCCATGGCCAAGTGGATAAAGTGACAGGTTTGCAGTTTATAGGCTCGGGTTTGAATCCCGCTTCAAATTTAAAGTTGTCCAAATTTCATGAAATTTTTTGCATATCTCTATTTTGGCCTCTAAAACACCTTGTTGTCATTTTTTGACCAATAAATACTTGCTGAAGCTGTATAGTAATAATGATTTTTAACTTTATTAAAACCTACCCTACTATACAGCTCCAACAAGTATTATCTGACCAAAAATGATAGCAAAGCTTTTCAAAGGCCAAAATAGAGATATGCAAAAATTTTCATGGAATTTGGACAACTTTAAATTTGAAGCGGGAGTTGAACCCGAGCCTATAAACTGCAAACCTGTCACTTTAGCCACTCGGCCATGGGCCAAACCCCAAAACTCCATGCTATGATACTCGTTTTGAAGCGCTCGGCGAGCTGAGTCAAATGGCGGCATTATAAAAAATTTTGACCCTTGCCTTCTCTTTTTCAGAATTTTGGTACACCGTGGATTGTGATTGTTACACGTACGAATGGCAGTATAACTTTTCGTACAAATATTTTTCGTACGGATTTTTCGAACAGGTACTTTTCGTACAAACACCTTTCGTACGGTACTTTTCGTACGTTACTTTTCGTACAATGCACTTTTCGTACGACACTTTTCGTACAAATATTTTTTGTACGAACTTTTCGTACGAAAGTCACCGGCCCCCCAAAATTCCCCCGCTGGCCCCGGCCCTCGGAGGCTTTCGGGGACTAGTCCCGGGGCCTAGGCCCCTTTTTCGACCCCTGGTACGGAGTACCTGTACGAAAAGTTCGTACAAAAAATAATTGTACGAAAAGTACCTGTATGAAAAGTTCTTACGAAAAGTACCCGTACGAAAAGTTCGTACGAAAAATAATTGTACAGAACAATTGTACGAAAAATCCGTACAAACCACAATTATACGAAAAGTTATACTGCCGTACGAATTAAAATACCTTTGTCGTCATAGTTGAAGTTAGCAAGTCTAAACATATTGGGCAACATAACTCTGTTGCCAAAGTCCTTGTGGTGATTTTAATTTCAGCGTCTGTTATAGCTGGGTGTGGTGCTCTAACCTTAAAAATGGGTAAAAATAAAGGAATAAATCAAACTTACTGGAGCTACTTCGGTTCTTATACCCGAATGAACGTGGGATCTAAAATCGAACAATTTTATTTTTCGAAATTTTTGCAAAAATGACGACCTTATTAGGGGTAATTTTATGTGGAAAACACGTTGACGATGTTATTTTTGCGTAAAAATGCGCTCCATTTTTTAGAAAATTGAATCATTGAAGGCAAAAAAGTACATATTTCGAAAAAGCTAATATGCAAAAATTCGATTTCTAAAAAATGAAAGCGTTTTTACGCAAAGATAACATCGCCAACGTGTTTCCGGAATAAGATTACCCCCTAATAGGGTCATCATTTTTGAGAAAATTTCGAAAAATAGAATTTTTCGATTTTAGACCACGTTCAATTCGGCTTAGGTATAGGCTTAGGCATAGGCATGAGCTTAGTCGGGATTTATACTTCCATCGCGACGCGACAGTGATTTTTGTGTCGCGCGACGAGTCGTTTATAGTCTGTCGCGCGACAGTGCATTTTGTATTGCACAACACGTCGCGCGACGTGTCACTAGTACTTGGTTTGAAAAGACGTTTATACATCAAAAGCCTTGGTGGTGCAGTGACAAAGCAGCGGCTTTTTGGTCATATGGTCGCGAGTTCGAATCCGCTCGCAACTATATAGTTGCGTCGTGCGACTCAACTACACTACGCGACAGAGGTATAAATCCCGCCTTAGGAATATGCTTAGACAGGGATAGTTCGATTGTTTTATTTCAATATATATAGGGTATAAGAGTCGAATTAATTCCAACTTACTTTATCATAGTCGGTCATTTCTAAAGTCTTTCCACCAGTGATTGTTTCAGTAACGGTCGGACCTGATAGACTCATAATGTGTTCAATTTTTATGTAGAAAAGATATTGCCAAGCGACGGGAAAAAAATTCAAACGCTTTTGATTTTTATCGGCTTCAAAGTCGAGTCAACATTAGAGCGAATTGCTTGAAAAATGCAAATAGTTGGCAATATTTTCTCTCGAAAGTTTGTGATTGTGTTTTTATGCGTGTACTACAAAAAGGATAATGTAATAAGCATATGGATCGATTAGCGGATGCTACAAAATTTAAGCCAGTTTCGAAGAATTCTCAGATAGAGAGTGCAACAGCACAAGGTAAGAGGCTGTTCAGATATTACGTTATCAATTTTTTTGGATTTTTAGATCCCTCTGATTCAGGGAAGGCTTGTGTATTGAAGCGAAAAGTCGAAAAATTGCATCCAAAAACGCATTTTTGCGACTTTTCGCTTCAATACACAGGCCTTCCCTGAATCAGGGAAGCATTTTGCAACCGATAGTTTTTGAGAAAATCGATTTTTTTCATTTTTCAGACAAGTCGATTGTTGACGTGTTAAATCGAATTTTTTGATATGCGGTTTTTTACAAGAAACTAGAGAGCTTTTGGAGTATTTTGAAGAAAAAAGTTTAAATTTTTTGAGCTCTGGAAGTTGGAGAAAATTGAGTTTGAAATTTGATGTAGTCTTTCAATGTTATTCGTGAATTTTGTAATGTTCGACTTTTCGTGTCAATATTCAAATTCCAATTGAATCAGGCAACATTGCCTGAATCAATCAAATTTTGTTCATTGAAACGACTTATGAACATTACAAAATTCAAATCGTTGTTGTTTTTGATTTACTCAAAAAGTTGGAGCACTACACAATAGAGGGGCCAGCCACGTGAAAAATTTTTCTGTAAATGACTCCCCTAGGGGTAAAAACATGCGGGGAATCCGAATTTGACATTTTCGAAGCGAAAAAACATTTCCCTGGTTCAAGGAAGGCGTATTGTGTATTAAAGCGAAAAGTCGCAAAAATGCAATTTTTGCATTAAAATGACCCCTTTTGGGGTAAAAATGTGCAAGGAATCCGAATTTGATATCTATAAAATTCCTCGAATTCAAGAAAAGCTGTATATCGACGCGAAAATCAAAAGGGGTGTCGTTTTTTGATAAAAATTGCATTTTTTTCGACTTTTCGCTTCGATATACAATACGCCTTCCCTGAATCAGGGAAGAAATTATTGATTCTTCAGGTATGACAGCTAAGAAATGCCATGAAGTCAAACCAAGTTTTATTCTAAACCCATATGATTCAACCAGGAATGCTCATACATCCAAAGCACAAATTCGCAAAGATGAAACTGTGATTATCGACAGATTCAAAGATGAGATTACGTGTTCGGTTTGCAAGAAAATTTTGCAAAATCCGTCTCTTATAACGGTGAGAGAATTATTTTTGGCAAGAATATGCTCAAATTTTTAGCCTTGCATGCATCGTGTTTGTAAAACATGTTTACCCGTCAAAGAAGCTCACAAGAAATGTCCTATATGCGAAAATGAAATTCGTAAAATTTCTCATGATAGAAATTTTGAGCTACTTATTAACAAAGTAAGCCAAAAAGTTTCTGATGTACATAAATCCCATATTTTTTAGCTGATCAAGAGAGAAAAGAATATACCAAGGCTATCTGTTCTAGAAGTCCTTGAAGCAAATGGTAATTTTTGATGCAATTTTTTATTAAAATTTTTAGAGGGGCGGGGCCGATTGATGCGAGTTATCGCAAAATTTTTTTTTTGACAAACGTAAAAAAATGTTCGAAACGATGAAAGAAAAGTACTGGTTTCGAGAAAAAATCGAAAAAAAATTTTTTGGGGTGTTTTTAGGTGATTTTTGGCCTTTTAGGTACGTTCAATGTCAAAAAAGTTGTCATAAAGTTGTCAAAAAATGTAACTTTATCTGATTTTCAATAAAATCGTGTTTATTGAAACGATTGGTTATGTAAACATAAAATTTTCTTGGTTGTGAAACAAAAAAACTAATGAAATTTTATGCTTCATAATCAATCGTTTCAATAAACACGATTTTATTGAAAATCAGGCAAAGCTACATTTTTTGACAACTTTTTGACATTCTTGAACGCAGCCTTACAGCTAGTTTCAATCAATAAAAAGGGCCAAAATACACCCAAAAATTTTTTTTCGATTTTTTCTCGAAAAAGTATTTTTTCATCGTTTTGAACATTTTTTACGTTTGTTGAAAAATTTTTGCAATAACTCGCCTCAATCGACCCCCTTCCTCTTTAAGGTGTTGAATTCGATTTGTTGAAAAAAGGAACCATCCTCAATGATCGAACTAAAGCTAATACCTTTATTCACGAAAGCAATAAACATTTTTGTGAGCCGAGCACATCCAATAACTATGCAAGAGATGAACTAGAGGAGCCAAAAATTAAGCACTCCAGAAGCGGGTCTCCATCATCGCGGCTAGTAATCGATGAAAGTGATCCCGAGCTCGACGATGAACTCTATCCGCCTACGTTGAATTCCGAAGTAGCGGGTAATCATATAAGCAATCATCTTCCATGCATGGTGAAGCCGTCTTCGATACAACCTCCTCCAATTTTGGTCAGCTCACCTTCAAAAGGTCCCCCGACATTTATTGTACTCCCCAAAGAATCAGCAATGTATGCCATGAATACTCAAGCCAACGGCACTTTTGCATCCAACTCTTCAAATGAATATAACGAAACTACTTTATGTAAGTAACTAATAGCAGTGATGGGACGAAATCAAAAGGTCGAAATACGAAACGAAATTTCGCAAAAACGAAAACGAAATGATTTCGTCGAAATCGCGAAAAATTTACACTCCCCAAAGGGGTAAAAAATTGAATTTTTTGACAATTTCGAGCGAAAAACGCTTCCCTGATTCAAGGAAGACCTATATATTGAAGCGAATAGTCGTAAAAATGCGATTTTTGAGTGTAAAAACTAGAATTTTCACACAAAAAATATTCCAAATCGCGTCTGATTTTTTTATTCAGGGGTTTTTCGTCACGAGGAACTCGAATCTGAAGTAATTTTTTGATTTTGACCACTAGAAGTTATCTATACGAGGGTATATCTGGTATTTTTTGGCGAAATTTAGCTTTAAAATAGCGAAATTAAAACGAAAAACTTTCGTTTCGCCAAAAAATTGCAAAATACGAAATTTCGCACCTCAAAAATGAGGCGAAATATGAAAATGAAATTTCAATTTCGTCCCATCACTAACTACTAGTACCGGGAGCCGAGCATAGGTGGATATGGGGGATCCACTTTTCCGAAAAATTGCGGGGGAGGGGGTCAGACCAAAAATTGTGGGGAGTCAATTTTTGCCAAAAATGCGATTTTTTTGTAAAAATTTTTCAAAAAAATGTCATTTTTTCACCAAAAATCGTCAAAAACTGCTGTTTTTGCCGAGCATAGGGGGATTCACTTTTCCGAAAAATTACGAACGACCCAAAGTTGGATGCCGTGGTGAAATTTGAATATAACATTATTTATAGCAAATTCTGGTATAAAAGGACAGTACATAACGCCAAATGTTCACCCTACAACATCTCTAAAACGACCTTATCCGGTAATTATTTATAAGTTGAATAAAATACTGCCAAAATGTTGTAAAAACTTTTTATAAAGTATGCTAAAAGTCATGGATCAAAGCCGGAAGCGGCATCCCTGCGTGGTCGTGGGACATCCCTGGAAGGGAAGTGCCATTCTGGGATTTTTCCGGACTTTCGTAGTTGTGTTCAGCATACTCAAAAAGCAGTGAAATATGACAAAAGTAGCGGCTCATAGGTCGGTAAGGTGGAGATATAGTAATTTTTATATCAAAAATTAGCGTTTTTCAATTCAACCAAGAGGTCCAAAAACACATTTATTTGACTTTTTTCATGAAATTTCGTCATTTTCCACCACCATTTTTGGCTAATGCAAACATTTTCTGATAGTTTAGAAAAAGTTGAAAATTTTTTGAACAAATGATTTCAAAACGCTTCCCTGATTCAGGGAAGACCTGTGTATTGAAGCGAAAAGTCGCAAAAATCTCATTTTTATGACTTTTCGCTTCAATACATAGGTCTTCCCTGAATCAGGGAAGCGTTTTTCGAGATTCTGTATAACAATAAATAATTTACCCCTTAAATTGAAACATTCATAGGTCAACAACGTGCCAACATCTTCGAACTTGAGCCGGCTGACACCAATAAAACCGAAATTTTCCCAACACGACATCATCCAAATAAGAACCCCGGGATGTTGGATAAACTTTCGCGCCGAACAGTTGAACATTCTACCATTGGCCATCGATCCTTCGTCGTTAGTTCGACTTTCCGGCAATTCACTTGAGCCAAATTTCAACAATGTCATTTCTCTATGTGATAATGAGCCACCAAATTATTCCGCTGCGCTAGCTGTTACCCAACCAACTACCGTTGAAATGACGCCTGAATTGCGGAATCTTCTTGCCCAATTACCGCCAACGGTGATCGAATTGCTACCAGAATGTTGTAGAGAAAAACAGGCGATAAAACCAGTGTTTGCGGATGAATCGGCTATCAACGTTAGGCGACAGAGACTAAGTCGTGGAATGTTTGCACCATTGATTCTTTGGCCCGATGGCTCTATATATAAAGAAGATTTGCCAACATGCACCAAGCATCCGAGATATATTTACACAACGCTGGATGCGTCAGGTTTGAGTTGGAGTACAACTTTTATACAAGTAAAATTTTAGTGGGCCATTTGGTGGAATACATTTTGAAGCGCACGGAAATTGAAGCCAATTGGAACCAAAGAGATAAGGTATACTCTTTTGTTAACACGGAAATACTCCTTCAAATTTTTGGTATATTCTGTTATTTTCAGCTATTCTGAGTAGCATTCAAAAAATTTTTTTGAAAATCAAAATTTTGCCCTAGTGGGATCAAACCTGCGGGCCCAACGTTGATTAACTTGCCAGATTGGACGGGCGGCTTCCTTATCCACTAGAATATGAAGCTAATGGACTTCAAATAACAGAATATAAATTTGAAGGAGTCTTCCCGTGTTAATCTTTAGATGTTACTTATCAACTTTTAGTACACGGTTGAAATCACCCATCTCGATGAGGAAAAAGATGAAGTCGTTCTGTTGCTCTCGTCCAAGACGAAAGAATGCTTCAACCAGCCCGGTTTGGAGAGTGCCGAATTTCTATCATTGAAAGTCGACGAAGGCCTTTTTAACACAATGATTGCTATCAGCCAACCATTCAAAGCTCTGTCCCCCATGCTTACTGTTGCAGATCTCTTTAAGCACTATCATCCAAACAAGAAAAGGCCATTGAAAGTCGTGTATCGTTTTGTCCAAAACGAAGGCTGAAATCTGGGATTTTGAAATTTGTTTTGGGACGTACGTACTATAACCTAGAAGCCCGTACAGGTCTCCAAAATCATCGAAATCGGATCCGATTTGTCTCCGCGGAGACAAAAAATTTATACATCTAAATTCGGCATTTTCGCTCGTTTTGTGGTTGAAACCCCCACGTACGTCCCTAAATTTGTATGTTTTCTTAAAATTGATTTGTCACAAAGATTCCAACTGACCAAAAATTGTAGATAATACTTTTTTCCAATATAAGATTCCTTTATGCCAAAGTTCTATATCATATTTTGCATAATGGCTACCGTAAAACTTCTAATAGAACCTCATATAAGCGAAAAAATTCTCTTAAAAATCGAGTTTAAATCGGATTTCTTCGAGCGAGCACTTTTTGGATAGCCCTGAGGATAGGAAATATGCTATATAAAGAATTATTGAAAAATATTTTATTTTCGTCGAGATATGGCCTTTTGAATTTTTAAAAAATTTTTAAGCCTTACATTCAAAAATCCACCAAAAATCAAAATTAAGTTGATTTTCTTCGAGCGACCACTTTTTGGTTAGCTAAGCGTATGAAGAACATTATGTAAAAGAAATTATTGACAATGACTTCGATTTCATGGAGATATGATTTTTTGAAAAAAATGTCATTTTTTCAACTTTTTCAAATTCCAAGNATATTTTTCAATAATTTCTTTTATAGAACGTTCCTTTCTACAGTAGCTATCCAAAAAGTGGTCGCTCGAAGAAATCCGATTGAAACTCGATTTTTAAAAGAGCAATCATTAACACCTTCTAATAGAGCCCCATGGGGTTCTATTAGAAGTTTTACGGTATTTGGGCAATTCGATTGGTTGAAAAATTGGTCGAATCGTCAACTTTTTCTGATTACTTATCTTTTTCATATAAACTTATTCGTGCACATTTTATCCAAATTTTGATATTTATTTGTTTATAACTGTGTCTAAGTTATTTAAACTTGTAAAACCATCCTACCACATTAAACGTGTAATGTCTGTCTGTTTGACTATGTGCCTGTCCAGACGACCTAGGGAACGCTTGATTTAAATTCGGAAATGTTATTACAAAAGTTGTAGGGGACAATGAAAGAAGACGATTCCACTAAAATCATTGATATCGGAGACAAAAAAATTTTTCAATTTTTTACCAAGGAAACAAAACCTGAACACGTCACATTTTTTGTCCATTTTCGGGCTTTGGAGAAACCGAGAGCACAGAGCGCTCGGCTTCCAATATTGTTTTATTTATTTTGCATAAAATAATTTATACGAAAACTTTTCTTACAATCTGAATTTACAAATAAAACTTTAGTACAATTCTATTACACAATTAAAGCTATCTCATATGAGATTTTTCAGTTAATAACCTTTTTTATTTTTTAAGAAAGAAAATACTAAAAAAAAGTAGTAGCATATCCATTACCAGTGCCGTAGCTATTATAGCCCGTTTCAGCCCCCAACTATAAAAAAGTTGGACCCAAAATTCAAAGTCTGAAGTTAGCATCCTGTTCGATCTGGCAAGTTAAGCAACGTTGGGGTAACGTTGATATCGTAGGTTCAACGCCCATTCTTTTCCTTGTGTCCAAATTCGTTTAAAAATGTTGCATATGGATATTTTGATGTGAGAAACACGTTGGTAAACGTTATTTTTCCAAAAAAAACCTTATGAAAATATGTTTTTTTAACTTTTTCGAAAAACACCTAATTTCGTAAAAAAAAGTTGTCAAAAATAGCGTTTTCATAAGTTTTTTTTGAAAAAATAACTTTACCAACGTCTTCCTGACATAAAAATACATATATTAAAAATTTTTTATCGAATTTGGACACAAGGGAGCGGATGGGAATCGAACTTACGATAGTTCATTCGGCCCAACGTTGCTTAACTTGCCAGATCGGATGCCGGATTTTGAATTTTGAGTCCAGCTTTTTTTATAGTTGGAGCTGAAACGGACTATACAAGATGGATTGGGAGGTCCGCTCCAAAACTGATCGATGATCAAAAAATCATAAGGGGTACCCCTTAAGTTTTTCTCGAAAGAGTAGCTCGAAAAAACACATAAGGGAGACCCTTATGTTTTTGGCTATCTGGCCCCTCCAAAATTTTGGCCTTCCTAAGACACTTTTCATTACTGTGCTTAAAGCCTTTACTTAGCTAACTCCTTCCCCCCAAAAGGGGTGAACTTTTTCATAAGATGCCATTAAGATTTTTTTCCAAAATTTTCAATTTTATTAAGAACAATATAAAAGGGGGATTTAAGTTTTCGGGTTTTCGTGCCCGAAAAAGTGTTGAACGTTCAACGTAATTCAACATAGTTTCTATAGCACTGTGGCTGGATTGCTATACAATTTTTTTCTTGCGTTAGTAACACAATCTACAAACTATTGCATTCAATATAAAAGCACTTCAAATACACGTAGTATACTCGTTATTCGAATATAAAGAGTACCCCAAAAATGGCAATTGTGCGATTTTTTCAACAATTTTCAAGTATTTAAATTTTCACCAAAATAATCTTATGGAGAGTTTTCTATGCGAGGAATCGATTGCGCGCATTGCCGAACCTTTTCAAGGATTCTCCATCATGTGCTGTGGTATTGCAATCGGATGTCGGACGGGCAGCTCACATGGACCATGGCTGTACCGAAATCAGTCTGGCAATTCAGCGTAAGCTGGGCATCTGCTTCGCAGGAATAGCATCCGAGCAGGTTGACCTCGTGGATTTTGACGGTGTTGATATCTGCGGTTGTGGTGAGGTGGAGACCAACTATTGTGAGCTTGAGCTGTGTGACAGCTTCCGATGGCTTCACGAGGACTTCGTCTCCTTGTTGAATGATAAAGAGGTTTGTATCGTTGTGTTCCTGGATTTGTGGCAGCATGAAATCTGGGTTGTTTAGCATGGCGTGACAGTGTTTTCACACTGGTAGTTGGTGATTTCCTTTCCAGGTATGATCTGATAAAGTGTGGAGAAAAACCGGCAGTTCATACTGAGTGCGTCTCGCTCCGTGTGGCACGTAAGTCTTTTCGCGTCGTTTAGCATATTCTCAATGAGGTAGACTCGTCGTGTACCGTCCAGTTTTGAACAAAATTTTTATAAGAAAGTTCAATTTGGGGCGATCAACTTCCGCGTTGGAAGTAAATTCTAATTCATTAACCTGTTGGAGGAGATAAATGAGAAACAAAATTGCAATTTAAACGAGTTTGTGTATTGAAACAAAGAGATTGGCGAAAAGTGATTAATCATCAATATGATCTGTGTATTGAAACTATTGATCAAACTCAATCGATTTCTATTTATTTTTTGTTGTCAATCGATTGTAGTCACGAAGAGCTTTCCATTGAGTTGTCGATGTCCATATTTTGTATATTGGGAAGCGGAGATAAAAAAATAGGGCCAAAAAATTTTTTACGACTTTTTTGGCTCTATTTTTTATCTCCGCTTCCCAACATACGAAATTTGGACTTCGACCACTTGCTAGAAAACTCTTCGTAAATCCAATTGATTGGCAAAAAAAAACTAAACTGAAATCTATTGAATTTGATCAATCGTTTCAATACACAGATCATATTGATGATCAATCCCTTCGCTTCAATATACAATAACGTTTAAATTTTTTTATGTAATTTTGTTTGTCATTTATCTCATCAGGGTTAACAAATTAGAATTTATTTCCAACGCAAAAGTTGTAAAATTTTTGTTCAAAACTAGGCTGGTCCTTTAAACGCTTCACTGATCCTGATTCATGAATGAGATGTGTGTATTGAAGCGAAAATAGGCTAATACATATAAGAGAAGCGTTTTCAATGTCCAGTAATGCGCGTAATCGATTTATCTCATAGAATAGAACCCCCTATAGGGTTATTTTGGGAAAAATTTTTGAAAAAATCGCAAAATTGTCATTTTTGGGGGGACATCCTGTAGAAAATATATGTTTTTGAAAAAAAAACAACCCGACTTAAAATTATCTCATATGTTCAATTCTCCAGGCAACGATCATTTTTGTATTAAACAAGCATAAAACGCAGCAAAGCCAGCTGGTATTAACTAAAACATCAATTTGGGCATAGTTTAAAAATTTTGTTTAGCAACTTACCAAAACTATACTAGACACTATGGACATTATCGCGGCAATATGCACAACTTCCAACAGATCCGTCTTCAATGGCATGTAACATGTATTCGTATAAAATAAAGTACTATTCAATGGCCTAGACAGATCATGTTTTACACACTCCACTTCTTTGCCAGGAATACAACTAAAAATGGGTTTTTCCTATTTAACACGGGAAGACTCTTTCAAATTTCCGGTATATTCTGTTATTTTCAGCTATTCTGAGCAACGTTCAAAAAAAATTTTTGAAAAAAAAGTTATATAAAAAAACTCATGTTAAATTATAAGCAAAATTAAAAATTCGATTTTTATCGTGAACTTGGCTCAGTCGTAGTGCTCCAAGATTTGAGTCTAAGGGTCTGGGGTTCGAATCTCACCTGAGTCGATTTGATTTTGCCTGTGAAAAAAAGCTGGTATGTTCCATGGTTAGTTCCATCAACCTTTTTTCAAAAATTTCAAAAAAAGTTGTCTAACCATGGAACATACCAGCTTTTTTCGCAGGCAAAATCAAATGGACTCAGGTGGGATTCGAACCCCAGACCCTTGTACTCAAATCTTGGAGCACTACCACTGAGCCAAGTTCACGATAAAAATCGGATTTGTAATTTTGCTTATAATTTAACATGAATTTTTTTCAACATTTTTTTCAAAAATTTTTTTTAAATGTTGCCCAGAATAGCTGAAAATAACAGAATATACCGGAAATTTGAAGGAGTATTTCCGTGTTTCACTTGTTCTATTTTTTTGCTTCTATATTTTCTCTGTGTTTTTTTCGACTCAAATTTACACTGTAAAAAAATTTTTTCAAACAAGTGATGTTTTACAAAGTTGTTCCTGAGATCAAGACGAACAACTTTGTAGAAGATCACTTTTTTTGAAAAACTTTCTGTTACGGCGTAAATTTGAATCGAAAAACACAGAGAAAATACAGAAGTAAAAAATAGAAAAGACAACGCGTCCTAAGGCATTATATTATACCAAGATTCTGGCAAGCTCTTTTTTGGTGCCTTTTGATGCATATACCATTTCGAAGTCCTCCAGACATGATAGTCATCGGTACCATTTATACCGCAACATTTGAACTAAAAAATTTTTTCAAAGTATACAGGGGTGCAAAAGTCCTGACATAAGGTGACATAAATCCTGACATAAGGTGGTAAAAGTCCTGGCATAAAGTGCAAAAGTTCTAGCATGATGATCAGTTTCGTATCAGTAAATCGAGCAGTTTTCGATGCAATTTGCAATTGTCCTAGCGCCATGAAATGCACGGCTCCTAATGCCCAATGATGAATCTAGTGCATTCTATAATCGAATTTTTTGTTGCATCATGCCAGGACTTTTGCACCCTATGCCAGGACTTTTACCACCTTATATCAGGACCATACATATCCAATGGGGGGACGGTCCCCTCCCCATCACCCACCCAGGAAAATTTGGCACCCACCAACATTTTTTGAAGTATCCCCTCCCCCCAATTTTTAGGCTAAAATTTGTAAAGATTATATAATTTTTGAGCCAATTTTTTACTAAAAAAATCAGTTTTTACCCTATTTTGAGCTCAAAATCGACTTTTGACTCAATTTTTAACATTTTTCAAAAATTTTCGAATAAAAAAAATCAATTTTTGAACAAATCGTTAAAAGAATTACGCCCCCCCTTATCCCCTCTAATTGGTCATCCACCCACCCTCCCTCCGTGCAAGTGTCCTCTCCCTACTGGATATGTATGATCAGAACTTATGTCACCTTATGTCAGGACTTTTGTACCCCCTGTATTTACAGTAAAAAAGAACAAACATTTGCTTGTAGAGAATCCCATGCATAAGTCAATTCTTCACTATCAGCACTTCCAATACTATCATCGATACCATATAGTTCTCGTAGAGAAGTCAACATTTTTAGATTCAATGGAATTTGGTACATCAGCTTATATCGAAAAACTAGCCCCATCATTCCGCCAATTAATAGCATGATGAAAATGATAAAACTCGCAATTGTAAACTATAAAAATTTTTGTTGCACACAAGAGATTGAAAAAATAGCAAATTTACAGTGAAAATCATGCAACGTAATTCTTTTAAGACGGCATATACTGCAGCTAAAGAATTGATAATTGCCATCAATCCAACCAGGATCATTATACGACTCACATCTATATACAGACTTGGAGCTAGTAAAACTGCATACTGAGCTCTGTTGTGGTAGAGCCAGCTACCATACACGAGAACTGCTAATGCCAGCATCTATAAAAATTATTTGTAAGTTCAACATACAAAGTTTAAGACATGATGATTCATAAATTAGCATGAATAGGCAAATGAAATCAAAGAAAAAATTTAGAATGCTTCACCAAAATGCATAACTGCATCGATTTTGGAGAGGAAATAAACGAAAAATAAAGCTTTCGAATTTTTTGAAGGAGTATTCAGCGCTAATTGATCAAATTTCAAAAAATAAAAATGGATAATTTTTGTATTCGAGTAATCGGCTAAGGGAAATAAGGTCTGGTAAAATTTTCACTGCTACATAAGGCAGTAATAAATTTCTATAAAGGTATCTTCTTGTATAAAACGTGTAATGTTTGTGCTTGCGTGAGTCCCACTAAGCCTAGGCTTAGTGGGACTCACACATTCTGTTGTACAACATAACCCAGCAGCATCATTCTGTTGTACAACAGTTTTGCACGTTCAACAGCACAACAGATTCAAAAATTGGCGGCTTTGGGGTCTAAAGGGAATTTTTTCGGCCCCGGGGATCGGAAATTTGTAATTGAAAATTTATACTGTTTGATTTTAAAATTATACTTTTAAATCAGCAAACGTCAATCACTCCCCGCCGCGTCCCCCCCCCCAAATTTTTCGGAGCCCTCGAGGCGCAAGGGGTCGTAATTACGAAATTTCCAGTTTATACCCCTAAAAGGGATTTTGAAGTAGATGTGGAATAATCTGCGAGCAGGAAAATTTGCAGGAATATCATCATTTCATAGAATTCCGTGTTTGTTATAAAAATTGAATAAAAGGAAATTGTCTAAATTACCATAGCTAATAGGTTTGTGCTGAGAAACATCAATCGAATAGTCCTTCCGAGAGATCCATAA
>OZJO01000834.1:0-11023 GCA_900406225.1 Acrobeloides nanus | reverse complement strand
CCCCCCCGTCAGGAAATCCTTGCTACATGCCTGCGGGGAACGTCGACGGGAGGATCATCTTGCGCTGCACGTTAGCTTCTTCATTCTCTGCCTCGAATCTAGTAAAAAATAGGTTTGAATACAAGGGTGCTTATCAATTTGAATTTGCCAATTCGGATGAACGGCTTCCTTATCCATTGCATTATGGAACGCCAACTTTTTATGTCGACGCGTAAGAAACGGAGTATAACCTACCTTAGAATTATAATGAAGGTATACATCATCTGTGGTTAATTCTTCACAAAATCGTCCACTATATGGATTCTCGCAAACACATCTTTGTTCACTCTCATGCTCTTCGCCGTGCTCACAAATCAGACTTTCGCAGTGATCACCCGTATACCCTTCTTGGCAATTAACGCAACTAAAAATAGGCAGTAGATCAATCAATTTTTTACGACGAACGAGATGAATTGATTACCTTCCATTTGCGGTTATTTCAAAAGTTTCACAATACATTTTTCTTTCGCAGTGGGTTCCGAGATAGCCAGTGTAACATATGCATTTTCCATTCACTTCAGTTCCATTTAAACATCTAATAAAAAATTAGATGACTCGAAGTAATAGCATAATTTCAGCTGACTAATGGGGGAGGGAGTAAATGAAAAAATTTCGATAAAGATTTTTTAGTAAAAATCATAAGGGGCAGTAAGAGGGATCTAGATCTAGACTCCCTCCCCCATTCACATTTCCAAAACCTGGGGCCCGTTGCTTAGTTCCGGAACTGGAAGTTGGAATCGGAGATCGGAAGTAAAAACTTCCGACTTCCGGTTCCAATTTGAAAAATTTGCACTAAATTGGAACCGGAAGTCGGAAGTTTTTACTTCCGATCTCCGATTTCAACTTCCAGTTCCGGGATCCGACTTCCGGTTCCGGAACTAAGCAACGGGCCCCTGGTTCCAACTTCTAGTTCCTGGGTCCGACTTTCGGAACTAAGCAACGGGCCTCTGGACCCACTCTCTACATGTATGGTAAGGGATATCTTATCTTTTTTTCCATATCGGGCTTCCCCATGCCCATCCCACCATACAGGGTGTCCCAGTAAATTGGGACTATCATTGATTTGAGGGTTTCTCGTCATCCAATCGATCATTTTCGAAGAATTTAAGGTTGTGGGACGACATGTCCTCATGACGCAGTAGGTTGCGTGTGTGGTTGTTGCCCGAAAGGTCGCAGGTTCGATATCCAGCTTCGTCGCTTGGTTTTTGCCCAAAAAATTTGTCTCATTTTAACAATTCTATTTCTCATTACCAATTTTTGTGCAAAAACCAAGCGACGAAGCTGGGTATCGAACCCGCGACCTTTCGGGCAACAGCCAAACACTCAACCTACTGCGCCATTGAGGACGTCTCGTTTTACAATCTTAAATTCGTTATCATTTTTTTCTCAATTTTGACAATTCTATTTCTCATCACTGTTAAAAGATTTTTTGATACGGTTTTTTTACGTTGTTGGGGCATCACTAAGCTATCAGATTATGGTAAAATTAAATCTCTATCTTATTGGGAAGACGGAGAAAAGTTGCTTTCAAAACTTCAGACTGAAAAAAATTGTATAGGATCTGAAGCAGAATCGTATGAGCTCTCTCCTACAAAAAACCGCATCGAAAATGACCGATTGGATGACAAGAAACCCTCAAATCAATCATAGTCCATAGAAAAATAGGGGGTGGGAGCCTCCCACCCTGATACAGCCGCATGAGGCCCGAAAAATGAAAACGTGCAGCATGCCGCAAGGGAAAAATGAAAAACGTACCGCATGCGCTTGCGGCACGTTAAAAAATTTGTGACATGAAGCGCGTTGACCAAAAAAAGGTCTTCAAACGTACCGCAACCGCTCTGAACGACCACCCCCCCCCTTATACACCTATGTCATAGTCCCACCCTACTAGGACACTCTGTACATTCATAACAAACTCACAAAAGTTTATGCCTAAGTTCTCGTCTATGCCTGGCTGCCGTAGGAAGAAAATACATGCTACAACAAATAATTAATATCAAAAATCCATATCGAATGAACTTTTCCATATTTTCACCTTTTTTCTACTATTTTATTAGTGTATCCTTGGTAGCATAGAAGAATAGTTGTGCAAAATAACTTTAATAAATTTACAAATGGTTTTGTCGTGAATCTAAATTATGAATCATTCAAAACTACGAAAAAAACTTTTGACATACAACAACAGATAGTCAAGAAAAACAGGCATGAAAACATTTTTCTGAGGAGAGAAGGACGTCTTAATGGGGAATAATTTGTTTGCGGTCGGACGGTGCATCCAAATTGGCCAACGGCGGTGACTTTCCACGACAACATCTCCTTTCTGCATGTGCTCACCTTGCCACCCACAGCAACAGTCCATTTTTCTTACAGTGTATTAACGGTGCACGGCGGATCAAACTGGGGCAAAAATGAAAACCCTTAAAGGGGGGGGGTGTACTTTATAGCCGGATCTCGAAAAAAATTTATTTGCACAAAAATGACCCTATTAGGGGTAAAATCATGCGAAAAATCGATTGCGCGCATTCCCGAAGCCTGAAAATGCTTCCTTGACCCTGATTCAGGGAAATAGATGTGTGTTTGAAGCGAATTTCTCCCTCAAAATCATATTTCTGGGGGTAATTTCATGCGCGGACTCGATTGCGCGCATCCCCGAAGCTTGAAAACGTTTCCCTGACTATGATTCAGGGAAATTAGTACATGTTGGATTTTCGCTTCAATATACACTCTTATTTCCCTGAATCAGAGTCAAGGAAGCGTTTTCGCGTCGATATACAGCTTTTCTTGAATTCGAAGAATTTCATACATGTCAAATTCTGATTCCCCGCACATTTTTAGGTCGTTTTTGCGATTTTTGCGACTTTTCGCTTCAACACACAATACGCCTTCCCTGAATCAGGGAAGCGTTTTTTCGCTTCGAAAATGTCAAATTCGGATTCCCCGCATGTTTTTATCCTTAGAAGGATCATTTACAGAAAAAAATTTTCGAAAAAATTAGTGGCCCCCTATTGTATAGTATGATTGGAATGTGTTATTTAGCATTGTAAGAACTTGTTTTCTTTTATAGTTTTTTATCAAAACTCGCAATTGTTTCCCACTTTGGTCCGCCGTGAATGCCATAAATCACTTTCTCGACTGATCTGAATTCTTTTCGTCGAGGGTCAATCTCGTTCCAATTTGATGACGTCCCACAAAATTGAATTTTCTAACCTTTTGTCCTACTAATTTAATTTTCAAAAACTGGTTGTTTTTCTAAATTTGTCGACAGGGACATGTTTTACGCTAATTGAATGATTATGGATGAACATTAAAGATCGGGATAATAAAAACACGTAAATTTTTTTTTCTGACCTTGGCTGTCTACTTTTAAATAGAATGAGAAGGCAAAACTAAAAAATTCCCAGATGGAATTTTGGGATGAAAAATGGTGTATTCGGAAAGGTCATGAAAAATGGAACATTTTTTGTTTTTACGGCATGTCCTGAATCGTTGTAATTTTCGAGATAATTGCGTTTGAATTTGTGTACAAGCTCTTCGTTGTAATACACAAACTTTTATGAATTTTTTGCGGAAAAATCGATTTTTGCATCAATTTTTTAAATTTTCATAAAATGAACAGTGTAGCAATTTTTTATAGCTAAATAAGACGAACAAAATGACACCCAAATTATCCAATTTGAACATTGTTTTGGGTTATTGAAACGAAAACATGAATCAAAATTTTCGTTTCAATAACCCAAAACAATGCTCAAATTAGATCATTTTAGTGTCATTTTGTTCGTCTCATTTAGCTATAAAAAATTGCTACAATGTTAATTTTATGAAAGTTTAAAAAATTGATGCAAAAATCGATTTTTCCGCAAAAAATTCAAAAAGTTTGTGTATTACAACGAAGAGCTTACAACAAATTCAAACGCAATTATCTCGAAAACTACAACGATTCAGAACCTGCCGTAAAAACAAAAAATGCTCCATTTTTCATGATCTTTCCGAATATATCATTTTTTCATATGGTTATAACTGACTAGACTGGTCCTTTAACTATATTTTGATGAAATAGAACGATCTTCTCAATAAACTTTCAAAAAAGCCCATAAAAATGGCATCGAAAATTTTGTCGCCATTTTTTATGTAAATGACCCCTCTAGGGGTAAAAACATGCGGGGAATCCGAATTTGACACTTTCGAAGCGAAAAAACGCCTCTCTGATTCAGGAAAGGCGTATTATGTAAAGAAGGCGTACTGTGTATTGAAGCGAAAAGTCGCAAAAATGCGATTTTTGCCTAAAAACGACATCTTTGGGGGTAAAAATGTGTGGGGAATCCGAATTTGACACTTATAAATTTCTTCGGATTCAAGAAAAGCTGTATATCGACGCAAAAATTCGAGTAAATCATTTGTTAATTGGATTAAAATGAGGATGGTTTTTTTAAACTTTATGAACATTGGTGCTTATTTTCGAGCAAAAAATTTGCTAAAAATAATTCAATTAAATATAAAAAATGTTGAGCATTCAAGCGAAAAATGGGCGACCATTTTTCAACTCGTAGAAAAATGATCCATGACCAGTCCCACTTTTGGGGAGTTGATGCCATGTAATAGAACACAAAATTTCGAGCATTTTTTGCTTTTACGGCACTACTTGAAAATCTAACCGTAAAAAGTTATGAGCGAAACAAAAAAATTTTTCAAATGAGTTTGAGCATTGAAATGAAGAGCTTGTGGATCAATCAGATTGTTTATTGAAGCGATTTAATAAATCATTATAAAATTCAAAATCCTTGAACATTTAGAAAAAAATAAATACAGCATTTTTCTCAGCTCAATGAGATAAATAAAATGATACCAAAATTATCGAACTTGAAAAATATTTTGGGTTATTGAAACGAAATCCCTGATTCATGGTTTTCGTTTCAATAACCCAAAACATGATTCAAATTCGAAGCATTATACATTTAATGTATAGTCTGTTTCAGCTGCCCACGTGGCCAAATGGCTAGAACGTTGAACATGATTATTATTGACTCTTATAGGATTCGAACCAGCGCCTATAAGAGTCAATAATAATCATGTCCAGCGTTCTATCCATTTGGCCACGTGAGCCTTTTTTTCTCTCTCTGAAACAGACTATAGTAGGATATTATAGGGTAGCGCAAAAAGTGCACTTATTTATTTTTTGGGACCCGAATTTTTTCTTAAAATAGCGCACTTTTTTGCGCCGCTCTGTGAAAAAAATTGATGCTCTTATCAACAACTCTAAGCTTGATGTCCCATAAAAATCTTGTCCAAATCTAATTTTAACGTTCCTGGGCTTTGAACCATATCATTTCCCATTTTCTATATTTATATAGGTATAGAAAAATTAATCTCTCCAATTCTTACTTGAACAATACTAAATGAGGAATAGCCTGGGGCTTTTAGGCCAGGTGCAAGCATAGGGGCTTCATTTGGCGTTTCCTTTATTGGCTCTGGCTTGCAAGAGCGTCCTCCGTTACCACCACAATAATATTCATCATAAGTAACAGCTCCACCAAGCCTTAAGAAGAGGTATTTATTGGCTTATAAAAAGTATCGAGCGCTCCGCGATTTCTTGAGAGTGACTCCGAGCGCACTCCCGAGCGACGGGGTTTTTTTTTATTACCGATGGCCGAGCGCCTCCGGCACTCGCGAAATCTCCGAGGTTCATTTTTTTCAAAGTGTTAAAAAAAAGTTTTCCAAATCGGTTGATTTTTTGTACTCGGGGGAGGGTTCGGGGAAAACGAATCCGAAGGAATTTTTGAATTTTGACCACATTTTTATTTCCTATTTCGATGATTTTGGTGTCGATCGTCTTCACTTATCGTCCCCTACAACTTTTGTGTTAGCATCGAGGATTTAAAAATCAAGCGTGTATGGGAAAAATAAATTCGCACAGACCAAATTGTAACTTTTTTGCCAGAGAAACCGTAAATTTAGACATTACACGTTTAATGTAATAGAAATTGCTTGCCTATAGCATCGATAAACCATATGATTGGGGTCAACAACGTCTTGTCCAACAGCCAAGTCACGTTTGTCGTCGATATAGCAACCTAAACTGTTTGAGAATAATGTGGATTAACGAAGAAAGTTATATATGTGCCTTTAATTTCTACTACTCCATTTTCACATTTGTAATGTAAGTGGTTTTCTTTAAACTCTTCGCCTTCATTATAGTCTTTGCCACGTTTGGTGCAGCCAGTGGCTAAAAGTGTCAATGTGTACGGTTTTCATGTACGTGTAGTACACGTACACAATCTATCGATTGTACGTGTAGTACATGTACATAGTCTATCATTTACGTGTAGTACACGTACGCAATCTTTCGTGTACGTGTAGTACACGTACGCAATCTATCGTGTACGTGTAGTACATGTACAAAGTCTATCATATACATGTAGTACACGTATGCAATCTATCATGTACGTGCAGTACACATACACAATCTATCTATTGTACGTGTAGTACACGTACACAATCTATCATTTACGTGTAGTACACGTACGCAATCTTTCGTGTACGTGTAATACACGTACGCAATCTATCATTTACGTGTAGTACACGTACACAATCTATCATGTACGTGTAGTACACGTGAATTTTTACCACTCATGTACGTGTACTACACGTATACGTGTAGTACATGTATACGTGTAGTACAAGTACACAATCTATCGCGTACGTGTAGTACACGTTAAATTTTTGCCACTCGTACGTGTAGTACACATACACAATCTATCATATACGTGTAGTACATGTACACAATCTATTATGTACGTGTAGTACACGTTAAATTTTTGTCACTCATGTACGTGTAGTACATGTACACAGTCTATCACGTACGTGTAGTACACGTATACGTTAAAATCTTGCAACTCGTATACGTGTACTACCGCCTCTTAAGTGCAACAAAAATACAAAAAGGTCCTATTTTGCTTCATTTACCCCATCCCTCCTCTTACTTTAAAACTTTTACTGTTTATTCTCACTTATTGCCTATGTAATAATTCTCTTACCGGTCGAAAAATATCGAATATCACCGCCTTGATCCTCACAGTGGTGTACGACTTTTCCTGCGGATTTCGTCGTTCCTTTTTCCAATGGAACAGGATGGTTATTTTCATCCGTATAATAACATCCTTAACATAATAATCATCTCTTATTCATGATTGAAAATTAGCCTTACCAACAGCTTTGTAACCAGAATTTTGACAAATCACACGAAGATATCCAACTCTAATCTCATCTCCGACATGAATATTTTTGCCATTTTGAATACATGCATCTTCTTGGGTGTAAATAACAGAGCCGTTGGGATAGCTTTCGCATTTATGCCAGAATCCGTCAACATCCAATGTTTGCCCGACCTTAATGCGAGCTCTGTTTGTACGATCCGAGCCAACGCATGCTTAAATTGTGTTATATAAAAGATACAAGAATTAAATCTATACCAACAACGTCCTCGATGCCGTTTGTGCATCTATAAAAAAATTTCTTATTAGGTCGCTGGTATTCTTCTCCATTCTTTCGTTCATGACCTTGAGCATCATAACAGCCTACTACCACTGACCCACCTTTGTTACCTGAGAAAGGTACAGGTTTACCTAAAGTATTTTTAAAGTCAATGAGAAAAAGGATTTGTTAAGATATACACAAGAAAATCGGAACAAGTCTGCCGAATGAAAATATTTGTGGTCGAATGGATAGCGCGTTGATCTTTGAAGATTATAAATCAGGGGTTCGATCCCGCCATGGCTCGACTCAAGACGATATATACACTATCTGTTCGAGCACTAGGATTTGCGCCTTGATTGTCCTATATCGTGTGCTGCTTAGCACTACTACAAGGTCGAAATTCAATAAGAATCATTTAGTGCCCACCATGGTGTAGTGGTCCGGTGCGCTGCCAAGGAGTTCTCATCACTGGCACTAGCAAATGTTCGGTTCCCTTTGCATCCAAAAGATTTTGCCCTGCCGAGAAAATCTAAGAGGAACCTCTTCAATTCCAAAAAGGAACCAGTGATCGATCGGGGATCACAACATCGTGTAAAGTTTTAAAACAACCTTGTGCATCAACATAATTAGCTGGCATGGTCTCCCAACGAACATTCCTCTGCCCATTCAGAAGATATTCTGTCAAATAAGCATATCGGCTAGTTGAAGCCGTACTGTTGGATGATATCATCTTCGGCGCTGCATCGATTAATAACGGTAATATGAAGCCAACGACAAAAAAGTACTTCTGCATTATGTACCAATAAAACTTTGCAACAAATGAATAGTCCGATACAACAAAAATTTTATATAGGAAAAATTTAGATGAGGAATCTATTTATTAGTTTATGATGATCAAAGTTTGAGAAAAAACTAATATATGTTCTCTTCTAATACCAGTTTGGTAATAGAATGCAGGAAGACATTTTTGCTATTTTATTGTGATCTTGTAGAAAAAGGGGCCTCGCCTATTTTTGTAATTAATCACAGCTCTTATGTTGTTTAACGTTAATAACATTCTAAAAATAAATATGTTTTTAAGTTTTTCAAGGAGTCATGAAATAACTATGGAAACAAATTTATATTAAAAAATGAAAATAAGGAAGTTTTGGAGCTAGTGTCAAATGTGTACCCCAAGGAGCAAAAAGAAAATTTGATGTTTGAAAAACATTTTTAAGCCGTTTTTTCATTCTAAGTTCAGTCGTTTTCGCTTTTATTTCAATAATAACAATAGAGAACAGAAAATTATTACAATGAAATACAACAATGTAATTAGATAAAGTTCAGAAACATGGTTCCAAAAATTATAAAATGCACTCTTGGTTTTTCCGAATTGTTCTCTCTACAAAAACTCAATGATATGGCTGCGAAGCTGGTTATCATGAATTCCTTTTTTTGAAGAACATCAGCCTTAAACTCGCCCTACTTTCGTTCAATATTCTGGATATAATAGCGTGTAATAGGATCAATAAAATGACGGTTATGATGGACCCGACGGTGCAATAACCATTCTGGAAGCCCTACAATCCCTCGATATGCTCTCCACTCGTCCGAATAAATAGTTGTTCCAGGTCAAATATGACGTAGAATTTGTGGAAGCAGATCGATCGCTCGACGTCGTCGTACAAGAACTATGAAGGAGTGATTTGATCCGCGCTCTGTTCCACCAAAATCCAACGACTATAGCGTCTAACGCGACGTCCCCTTTGTGCTTTTCAAGTTGTCATGAAGGACTCATCGATTTCCACGCTCGTACCTGGTCCGCCAATCGTAATCGGGTGTGCATTAAAGTAGTTGGCACACAAACGTCGAAAGCGACGCCAATAACGAATTACGGTGCTCCGGCTCATCTTTGTCTCAAACACAGCTTGCTCCAAAGTGCACATACGATTAACCCAAAGATATGATAAGTGCACGACTTTCTTCAACCAAACTGTTTTCTTATGTTCAAAGAAAGTACCCTAGAAAAAGATAACCCTCCCTTTAAAAAAGGAAACATACCGCTAAAAATCCCTTTATAGGCTTATTTTGATTCGTTGGTTCAAAACGGCACTCTCTTTTTCCACAAATTCAGTCTCGGCCTCTTCCTTGCTTCGCATCTCGCATTAGTTCTTGACAGCGATCACAAGTCATCGAACTTGGATTAATCCGAGCGCGTTCATCCATTCCTCAAACTCCTCATCCGGTAATCTAAGTTTATCGCACAATTCAAAATAATTCATCTCATGAAGCGCGAGCAGTTGTACCATTTTTAAGCTATAATCACGTTTGAAGATAAAAGATAATGGCGAAAATTCGCAAAAAAATGAGAAAAAAATGGCGTAATGCTTTTCAAACATTAAATTTTCTTTTTGCTCCTTGGGGTACACATTTGACAATAGCTCCGAAGTTTTTTTAATGTTAAGACATATTTGAGGGTGGAGAGACTTTTGCGCCCTCACATATGCGCAACGACACTTGCGTACCTGACTTTTAGCACCTGATTTTTGCGACATATGCACGCTATTAATTGTGCCCCGACAGGTGCACTTTCACATTTGCGCCCCGATATTTGCGTTTCGACATTTGCGCACCCGACTTGTGCTCCCTTTTCCATTTAAAAATTTTCGATTTTTTTTGAAAGATATTTTACAAGTCGGGTGAGCAAATGTCGTTGCGCAATTGTAGAGCGCAAATGTGAAAGTGCAAATTATGTTCAAAAAATGTTAACAATAGATTTTATTTAAAATGAGATGTTTTTTTAAATAAACTGTTTTATTTGCAAACTGGATAGGTTTTACAGATAGAGCCGACTAAATTATTACATGGTAACCAATCTACCCAGCATGCTTTCCCATTTGCATCTGGATGATCATTTTGAAGCATTATTATGCAAGTCGATTTATTTGTCGGATTTCCCGGACAATAATTTGTATAAGAAACTTCAGTTCCGTCACTCCAATACCATATATTACCGATTTCATGCAATCCAATCCAATGAGCTCCTTTTGAAACATATTGGTGTGTAAGACCTAAATATGATCTTTTTGAATTAATCGAAAGCAAGTGATTATTAAAAGATTATTAATAAAATTGTTAGTCAATATTTCTAAAGAAAAAATTTTAGAAATCGTACAAGGTTTAGGTTCAGGCTTAGGCTAAAGGCTTAAGCTTAGACTTAGCTCGGGCTTAATCTCAGACTCAGACTTAGGGTGATGCTTAGGCTTAAACTTAGGCTTAAAGGGGTCCAGATTAAGGCTGGGTAGAAAATTTTTAAAAATTTTTTTAACAAGTGACCCTTTAGGGGTAATTTTATGCGAGAAATCGATTGCGCGCATCGAAAAATTCTGAAAAAATTTTCCGGGGGTCAAAAAATGGAAAAAATTGCGTCAAAATTAGGGGTTATAAGTTTTAACCCTAACAAAATCATTTTTAGGGGTAATTTTGTGCGAGGAATCGATTGCGCACATCGAAAAATTCTGAAAAAATTTTTAGG